>VZUA01005206.1:19223-39394 GCA_013401035.1 Horornis vulcanius
AGTGTATTTCCCAAAAATCGCATACTGTTTTCCTAGTGGTCAAACTACATGCCAGTAGCCAAGAACTGGCCTCTGATAGGCCAGTCCTTCTTCAAAGAAATCCTAAAGGCCTCCATAGGGTGGTCTTCAATTAGAAAAAACCAAACTGTGTTAACCCATAACAGGGTTAAATGTTTTAAAATGAATCTTGGTCCTGTCATATTCCACACGCTCTTTTGATGTCTTTTTAAAATTTCTTCTGGTTATAAAATCTAAGTATGCTTTTTTAATTGGAAAAAAAATGTTTAGGAAAAAAGGACATCTCCAACTTCATTTAAATATAATTAGCTGTAAGCAATACTTCTTTCAATTTTGGTTTTCTGCTGCCATGGTAAAGAAACAGATCTCTCAAAGCATTGGAGGTGAACCATTTGAGTATATCTGTGCTTTTTAAAAGCTTCAAGTTAAATTGCTGAATTAAATTTAACTTGTCAGCTTTTTGAAAGACATCATTTGGAAAGCAGCGTGGCTGTTGAAGACAACCCTGGGTTTATACAGTGGGAGCAGCCAGTGCATAATGACAGTTTATGGTGGGTGTTCTGCTGAATCCAGAGGAGGAGACTCTTAAGAGCCAAAACGATCTGCAACCATTAGCATAACTCAAATGAGTTTTCTTTTGTTTTGGCTATTGTGTATTTTTATGACAGCAAGAAAAGCTGCTGTTTTTCACATTGCAATCACTTTGGAAGTGTCCACTTACAGTAGTCATAAAATGTTAAGGCTTGGAGCTGACTTGGAATTGGGCAGATTGCTAGGTCATTTTCTGATTTGTTTCATGTGTTATTTGTGTGAAGATTGTGCTGTACTTGTAATTTGCTTTAATGATAGTAAATTCAGTGACAGGTTAAAAATAAGGTACTGTGAGTTACTGCACAGAGGTTTTAGGGTTTATTAAATAAAAGAAATCAGTAGATGCTCCAGTTTGAGTAGCTCTTAAATCAGCATCTACCAAGTATGCATTACTGGTGAGAGCTTTGCTGTAGAATTTTGTTTCAGCAAAATTTCTCTTCCACTGAAATTATTCTATAAAACATTTTAAAATGTTCCCATTCTAGTTCAGAAGTGCTAATGGGGGAGAATTTCTAATATTTGCTTGCATTTCTATGGTATGCATTAAACTTTCATTCCTGTATGTGTGAAGTGTTTGTGCTGCCTTTCTCTCTCTGCCAACATAGTGAATAACTTGATTGCCTTGGTCTTGGTTGTTTGGTTTTTTTAAAAGGTAAAATGATTAGCCTAATCTCATAAATAGGGAGTGAGAGCATCTAGCCTGTGGCAAACTCCAACTCAGGAATACAAGCCCAGGGGCTTCTGTAGCTCCAGTGGGAGTCGGCATAATAAAACTGCCTGACCTAACAATTTCTGTGGTGAGGTTTTTCAAGAATGTAATGCCAGTGGGTTCTTTCTCTTTAGGGTCTAAGATTTTAGGAAAATTGTACATATTCTAGAAATAAAAAAATGTTTTTAAAAGAAACCAAAATTCAGCTCTTAAAAATAATACATATCTCTATCCAAAATATAATTCCATATTCTCTTTTGGTAAAGAGAGATAAGTCTCTGAAGAAGCAGATGTATGTTTATACTAAACTTTATCTTTTTTTGCAACTGCAGAAAGTCAGGGACAAATTTGCATGTAAGAATACACATCAACAGTTAAATGACAGAAAAATGCAATTTTCCTGTGTTAGACTTCCTGCTGCTGGTCTTTCTCTCTTCTGTAAATTAACCTGGTGAATTTACACCACAGCCAATAAATAAGAGTCCCCTTTCTGAAAGGGCGTGTGAAATCCATACTGCTATCCCCTAGTTTCTGTGGCACAGCAGAGAAACAAATAAAGTAAAGGTGCTGTCACTGTGTGACCTCCAAATGATGGTTAGAAATGGGGAGAGGCTCCCAATTGAGTGACCTCAAAGAGCTGCAGATGTGCTCAGCAGGAGGCAGCAAGGCCATTCCCTGAGTTACAGGTCACAGGATCAATTCTGCAGTCAATGGTTCTGAGCAAGGGCCTGCAAGGGGACTGACAAAGCAGCAGTGATGGACTGAGGGGAGTGCACAGCCCATGAATCTCACAGAGGCCTCAAAGGAAACTTCAGATGATCAGACCTATAAATTACAGGTGAGGCACAGTCTCAGGGCTATGGAGAGTTAAAGATAATTCAGTGCATGGTCCTAACTGTATGATAAAGCAGAACAAGCAGCACTGATAGAGACTCTGAAAGAAATCTAAATCCATTCGTCTCATTTAAATGGTGATACTATTAAGAGGAACAAATGTGGTCACCAGTCAAGAGCTTGAAATCTTATTTTAAATCAATAAGGTTTGGGAGAGCACCTCTTGCAGACAACTACCTTGTAGTGTTTTTTCCCCATGGATTTTATTGGCAGACGTTGCAGTGTTGCAGACTCAAGTCTGGGTTTAAAAGCTGTAAATTTTAATGGCATTTACACCTCAGTCCTGATTTTCAGTGTTTCTTAGACAAGACAGTTACATTATAGAACTCTGATTTGATTATCAAAAGAACACAAAATTGTTTCTGAAGATACAGAAATCATGCATTGATCTTATCGGAAAAATTGCATAAAAGCAATTCTGACTTCAGGCTGTTTTTCATTGTGAGGTGAATTGTTGTGATTCCTGCTTTTTAGCTCACTGGGACAGACTTGCTAAAGTGCAGATGAATTGAGAAAAATTCAAATCTTTTCTGTTCTTTTTCAGGGCAGGATGCCCTGCGCCCCTTCCCCTCTCTCCATTGGTAACCTGCTTTCCTCTTTCCTTGGCATTTGTTAGTGAAAGATGCTCTTTCTGTCCTAATCACAAACTTCACGCTTCCTGTCCCAAAATTTGCCTCAGTCTGCCTTTACCCTTTTTTTAGTCCAGTGTCCAGCTGAATCTGACAGATCTCTGGCCATTAGCAACCAATCTGCCTCTTATTAGTAAGTATCTACTTAATTATTTACAGGTATGATGTAAACCTAGGAATGGAAACAGAGAAAATCACTGTACTGTCATCTTCCAGCAATAAATCTCCTGCTCTGTCCTTCAAGATAAAGGGAATACCACAAGAATCCAAAGGGCCAGGCTAATAACCACCCAGCTCAGTGCAATTAAATATCATCATGTGTACAAGTTGTAAGAATTGTGTATGTTTAGCTGATATTTAGCACTTCAGACATCAAGCACTGTGAGAGAGTCATGCACAAAAAGGGCAGAGGATGGCTGAAACTGTGGCTGGCTGCTTATGCTCACAAATAATTGTTTGTGCCTGTGATAATTCACTTGACCAAGATGGGCACGTTTATGTGTGCATTAAATCAAAGCTGAAGACTTTAGAAATTTGGCTCATGGTTTGTAACAAAAAGCTATTAATAACAGACCATGCTAAGCACTGCAGAGCCTGGTGCAGACTGGGATGTGTAAAGGAGAGAAACCTGAACAAAAACAAGAGTTAAAATAAGTGAGTGGGAAGGAGTGTAGAGTGTACCACAGCTAAACCCAGCTGTTCTGGGCTTATGTCCCTGCTGCACCTTCATCATCCATGATACCTTTTCTTATTCCAGTGTCTTGTTTGTATTGATTGCCCTGCTCTGTTTTGTTCTCTTTTTGTTCTTATTTGGTTTTTTGTTCCCCAAAAAAGCATGCAGATAAAAAATATTTATGTTGTTGAAGCACACACTGAAACTGTGTTTTTTCAGTATTCTTTAATACTCATCTGTTTTTTCCCTTCTCTATACCCTTAAAAACATCCACAACTATAAACTCTAAATGAGCTACCTCTACCATGTTCTGAGCAAATTTGGAAGGGCATGCAGTATTACATTATCAAAAAGTGACAACTAGCTATAAAGAACTATATATCTTTTTAATGATGAAAGGGTTATAATGAGAATTGATGAAATGAAATTGATGGTAATTTAAAATAACACAGTCATTCTGATAATGTTGTGGCAAGGTTGTAGCAGTGCCTTGCTGGTTTTGTACAAGCTGAAGGGGATTGATTTTTGTTGGTGTCCATGAGGCTTTGCCTTGAGAGCCTGCCATGTTTGTGGAAAAAATCTGATGTGAAATTTTTGGAAGTGATAAATGGCCCAGCTAGAAACAAGCTGAACTTGTAAACTCATGGCCAGCATTTGAGAACTGCTGTGATCAGATGTCAGGATCACCCTGCCATGTGAGTGGCTTTAATTAGCAGTTGCTTCTTTATTTCCAGGTCTTTCCATCATCAGTCAGTGCAGAATAACTTAAAAGTTACTTCTAGGGAGTTTTCAGTATAAATTGAAAACTGCTCTGCTGATAGAGCTACTGAAGGTATTTTAAGCAAATCCATTGGCTAAAAATGTACTGCATTAATGGAGCTGCCTTAAATATAAAAAAGTATGTAGTTACTCTGATAGGATAAGTGGGTCTTTTTTACATACTTCAAGTTTGACTAGCAAATATTTGTGGCTGCTTTCTGGGTGGCCTGTTGCTGGTATAATTTGAAAGATTGCTAAGGCTGGGCTGTCACACGGCAGTCTCTATCACATAAGCTGGCATGCCCAGCCCAAACCAGAGAGCTTCCAGAGGTGCCATAGGTGTATTTTCTTTCCTAACAGTTGAAATCTTATTTTAATGTAAGGCATAGCCTTAATTTTTAAAGGTATTTTATCTTCTGTCCATGTCAGAAACCTGTAGTCAAGCAAAAACCACAGCACACCACTGAATCTGGGAAGAATGCACCTTCTAGGCTCCTGTCTCCTCAACCCACAAAGGATGCAGAAGACTCACAGAACTTGTTATTTAGAGTAGTTTGAGTGAGTTCTCTGACTGTGTGCTCAGTTAGGGCAGCACCAGAGCATCAGGAATACACTGGAGAACGGATGCAGGAGAAAATCAAATCAGTCAGCCCAAGCAAGCTGATGCCCTGTCCCAGATTTCGTAGCCATACGTGCCTCTGGTCTTTAATCTTGTATCCCAGTTTGGCTGGGCTGTCAGGTGAGAAACATCATTGATAATCTTAAAAGCCACCCCCCTGCAGGAAGTGAGTGCTGCAGCCTGGCTTACACGCTCCAGATAAGCTCAGATCCTGCAGCAGAAACAGTAAAACCAAGAGACCAGCAATCCCAGGATTTGAAGCTGCCTGGAGCACAAACAGGAATCAGTAATTCAACAGAATGTGTTATGTTTTCTTGAGGCTTTTTTGTTTGTTTTAGCCTTTACCAGGAGTGACATGATTAAATAGCAAGTAAGTGCCAGAAAAGTTTATTCTAGACTTTTTTAGGATAAACTGTTTTGTAGCTAAAGAGGAAACTAAACTAAGGTTTGAATAAGATGTTTTTCTTTATCGTATAATAAGATTAAGTAGAAGTGATCTCTGTGCCTTCAGATGATTTTCAGCTTTTGCCCCAAAAATCTGTGGATGGAATGGTGAATATGGCACTATTGCAGTATACAAGATTTGGGCCCAATTTTTTTTTTCTTTCATTGATTTAACTCTGTGTATTTGCTTCAGAATAACTGTGAGGGAGTTTGGTTCTGCGTCTTTTTAAAATGCATTCTAATTTCAGGAGTGCTGTACTGGGATGGCTTTCTGGGTTGGGGAGGGCTGGTTTGCTTTGCCTTGCTTTAGCCTACAGTTTGAATAGTTTATGTAGGAAGTTAGTGGCAGTGGCATTCCAAAGGGTGGGATTACAGTTGGGCCAGTACCCAGCAGCCCTGTGGCCACAGGCCCTGAGGGACTGGAGCCCCTTGTCCAGTCCAGCTGAGGGAAGCTGCTGCCTCTTCCGCTGGCTTTGAAGCTGCACAGTAGAGTTGAATTTGAAGAGTCTCAGCTGCTGGAAAATCCAAACAGGGGGATGTGTGTGTGCCTGCTTAGGTCAGGGGAGGAAAAGGTCCTATAAGTAACATGAGGCTGCATAAAAGGCATATTGCCGTTTATGATGACTGGATGCCCACCTGGAGAGCAGAGAGCTCAGGAACAAAATAAATTGACTGAAATCCTGCTCTACTCTGAAATAAGATAGTAGTATAGTAGTGGAAGGATTTAAATGGGGAGGGCAGATGTTATAGCCCCCAGCTGTACATATTTTATCCTGAGGCACCATTTGGTTTAATAAAATTTAGATCTAAGGCTGTCCTTAACCTATCAGTTTCTTAAGACTTAATTATAAAGGTTATACTTTCAAAGGACAAAAGCATTATTCATTTGTCTGTTCATGTCTTCCAGGTTTATCTTGCAGATTATGGACTTTCCTACAGATATTGTCCCAATGGGAACCACAAACAGTATCAGGAAAATCCTAGGAAGGGCCATAATGGGACAATAGAGTTTACCAGCATAGATGCCCACAAGGGAGTAGGTAGGTTTCTTTTTTTTTTATTTCAGATGAGTGATTATAGAATGAGTGATCAGGCTGTGAGAGCTGCGGTACACAGGAGAAGCAGTGTTGGGGATTGCTCAGCCCCTTGAGTGGTGACCTCCTCATGTGTCTGGGAGTGCTTCCCCAGGGCTGGGGGCAGGGGCAGCAGGAGGAACTCTGAGAGGCTCTGCACACACAGCACTGGAGTGGCCCAGGACAACCCTGAGAAGAGTTCAACATCAGACTTAATTGGTTCATGTTGGGAGTACTGGTTTGTGCTAGCCGTACCCTGCAGAGGCAGGATTTGCTAATGCTGCATTGTGAAGGAAAAGGGTTTGGAGTCTGCACTGTCCTTTAGGGAGAGCTGTGTCTGAGTGTCTGTATTATGTGTCTCCCATCTGTATTATGGGAGGGTATTTCAAGATGATATTCCTTCTACAAGGAGAAAAACCTTTTTTGAAGCCATAAAGTGTTAACTTTTTGAAATCTTTTTCCAGTAGCCTTTCATATATCTTACTTATTTAAACTCACGTTGATGGTATTGGAAACACATTTGCAGGTAAATTACATACATAGTCCTTTTATTGGATATTGATTGCACTGCCTTGCATTCCAAGGCAGACTTAATTCAACAATTCCCTAATTAGTTAAAGTCATAACCTATGTCTTGTATTCATTTACCATTAATTAAACCTTAGCTGTTTATTACACTGCAGTCCAAATCCAATAGCAGACCCATAGAGCCATGGAAAAGGGACTGGGAGGTCAATATTGAAAATATATCGTGTAAAGTCCCACTGATGGCGGCATTGTTCACAATCAATATGGTCAATGCAACATAACTTTCTTAGTTGCTATGTCAGCAAGACAAAAAGTCAATTCTAATGTTATGCTAGTGAAAAAAATGGTGATTATTGAAAAACTTTGACTCTTGCTACAAAAGAGTGTTTTTGCTAACTTTTCTTTCCCCTTTCCCCTCCTTCACCCCCAAGATCATCTCAAACAGGAGGGATGGTTTGCTGCTGCTAGCTTGGTGAGCATCAGTGCCACAAGTGATAACTGCAGGAATTTGTGCTTGTTAATAGCTGCTGAACTGTTACCTTAAACTAATACTTTCTAACGAGTTTTAGTTGGCACAAACAACTGTATGTTATTGCTTTTTCTATTAAAAGGACCATTGACCATGTAATGTCTTGATAATTTGCCAGAGCTGTTAAAACCTGCAGTCGTTTTACTCTGGTCATTAGGAAAAATGAAATAAGACTGGCAAGTATTTCCTGCTAAGACAACTGCACCATTTCACCTGCCAGAAAATATTGTGGTGAGGAGAGCATCTGTTTTGGACTCTTCTTCTTCTGCCCTTCCCAAGCATGCAGGGTGTTTTCTGGAGACCTGACTCTGCCTGCTTTGCCTGGTAGTGTGAGTGGTGTGGCTGTGCACTGGTATGTGATGTGGATGCTCTTTGAAGAGTAGGTGGAAGCAGGAATATTTGGCGTTTTGCCATTGGATAGTTATAGCAGCCGGTTTGGTAGTGTTTGTGGATGGGTATGTGACTACAGGACAGATAATTTCTTGTATTTGAAAGTGCAAGGAAACTTTACAGACTTGTGTGACAAAAGGTGTGCCGAGGAAGCATGAGGTAAGTTTTGCAACCTGTGTCTTGGATTACCTCCTCAAAGAGCTGAAGTCATGATGGAATTAGTTAAAAACAGAGGACTCCACAAAACAAATTATTCAGAAAGATGGTATGAGGAAGCTTACGTCTTACACTTGAAAAGTGTTTGCTTGATACCTGCAAACAGAAAATCCACAGATTTTTCTGGTCCTCCTTCTGGAAGAGACTGCAGAATATGATGTGGGATCTGGTATGTTGCAGAGCATCCAAACTCTTCACATGGAATGCCAGCTCTGATCTTGTGATGGTGTCCTGTTTTTGTTTGGGACAGAGTTAATTTTCATCCTGGTAGCTGGTGCAGTGCTGTGGTTTGGATTTAGGATGAGAATGACATTGATAGCACAGGGATGTTTTAGTTATTTCCGAGCAGTGCTTACCTTCAGTCAAGGACTGATGAGTTCCCCATGCTCTGGCAGTGAGGAGCTGCACAAGGAGTCATTAGGACGAATGGCCAGGACAGCTGACCTGGGAGTCAGAGGGATATTCCATAACGTGGGATAACTGGGACAGTGGATAAACAGTGGGTTGGCCAGGAGGGGCCGATTGCTGCTCAAGTGGTGCTGAGCAGCTCTGTTGTGCATCACTTATCTATCAGGGTTTATTATTCCTTTCTTCACCTTGCTTTTCATTATTATTATTTTTAAAACTTTATTTCAAGTATTAAACTGTTGTTGTCTCAACCCATGAGTTTTAACTTTTTCCCTGAGTCTTCTTTCTGTCCCTCCAGAGAAGGGCATGTGGTACTTTAATTGGTGGCTGGGGTTAAACCATGACAAACAGCCTGAATCCATTAAGATCAAACTGCCAGAGTTTCCCATTTGCAGCAGAGCTCTCAACATCCCAGGGAAAATCTGTACCTGCAGCGACTTTTGTTGGAGATTGCACAGGTTCAACTGGCAGAACGCAGCAATGGATTTCCCTGCTCTCGTGGTGTGAGGCTAGGAGGCACAGAGATGTCTCAGGACGCTGAAAGACTTCCAGCAGCTGGGGCAAAGGGCTTCTTTGCTCAACAATCTCCTGGATTCCCCACTCATGGTGGAGTCTCAGCAGAATCTCCTGTGCAAAGTAAGGTGGGGTGTTCTGAAAACTGTTGGCAAACAGAAGGTGCAGAGACAGCCTTCATTCTGGTGCCACCCAGCTTTTCAGAGTGGAGTACTTTGTTATTTCAATGCTCCAGGAATATCGTAATTTTCGAATGCTATTTTATATAAATGAGATCCTTTCCAGAGGGCATTTCCTGCCTGCGTGTAGCAACATAAATATCTCACCCCCCTGAATACCATCAGTGGCTGCGTTGAGCTGGACAAATGAGAACATTTTGACTTGCTCATGAAGCAGCTACTGAATGCAGCAATTTGAGGGATATGCTGAAGCTTTAACAGAATTAGGAATTTGTAGCTTTCAGAAGTGCCTCTTGGCAATGCTTGGAGCTGATAGTCTCCTTGCACAGAGCTGGTCAAATGCGTTCCCTTCCCAGTAATTTAAGTCAACGCTGGAGTTTCCGTGGCTGAATGGAGAGTATAACCCAGCTGTGTGCTGGGTTATTCCCCAGGATTTCTGTGTAGCTCACCAGGTGCAGAGTTGTGCAGTCCACTGAGATCCAGAAAGGTTCCTACCAGTGGCCACTGCAGGGAAGCACTTTGGTGTGATGGGATTGGTCTGTGTTCTTCTGACAGCCTCTGGTAAGGCTGAGCGAGATGTACTGTTCCCATGGCAGCTGGATCCTTGAGCTGTGTTTGGAGTTCTCCTGGAAACAAGTAGGGCCCAGCTTGGCCTCTGCCGCAGGATCCAACCCACACCTTCAGCATTCCAGGATTTGTGGCATGATCCCATCCCAACCAGCGTGAGGGTATTTGAAATTGAAACCCTTCTTATTCTGATGCAGATTTCTCAGGGCACACAACTGCGTTGTTGGTTTTAGCGTCGCGTTGGAGTGTATTCACTGTATTCATTTTTAAAGACCAGCCTGTATAAACAGTATTGCATTTTGGTTTGTTGATTGATAATTAAGGAGAATTATATCTGTACTCAGTGTACATTTAAAAAATTGTTACATAGTTAGTGTTAAAAAGTAATATTTGGATCAATGCCTCCCATGGATTTTTGTAGATTTTCTCCTCACTGAGGCATGCAGTCAATACCTAATTTCTCTGGAGATTTACTGCACTTAACATATTGAGGTTCTTTTAAATACTCCAGTCCTGTGCATTGAGTGTGTAAGCCCAGTTTTAATTTGCTATCATTGATGAACATAAGAGTATGAAGTGTCTATGCTGAATTCCCTCCAGCATATATTTGTGTTTGCCATTGATTCCAAGCTGAATCTCTCCCCTCTCCCTTCTCCCAACATTTCACAGTGACTTTGAGCAGTGTTGCCATCTCTTGCACCAGTAGAGACCCCACTAAAGTCTGTGCAGGACTGATATTTACATCTGCAGTAGTAAAAGCTGCTTCCCAGAGGAGTGGGGATGTTGGACAGGCTTCTCTGTGCCCCTCACCCAGGGTTATTGTGGCGTGTGCTCCTTGAGCTCCATCAGAACTGGGACTCTGGGTTTGTCCAGGGCAGTGCCAGCGCTGGGCTGAAGGCAGGGAAAGCCCTGCAGCCGTTGGGCTGGTTTTCCTCACTGCTCCGGCAGAGCTGCTCTCTGCTGTTAAAAACACAGCTCAGTGCTTGGCCATTTTTCTGTTCTACTGACTAAAATACATGCAGGGTTCATTTTGTGTGGAAGGATGTGCAGGAATATAAATACCTATGCCTGGAAACACATTCTTTGGGAGCCTGCTTCCGGAGAACAGAGCTCTGAGTGGCTCTGGATCAGGAGGTTGATTTGGCATCTATCCATACATAGTTAGGATTCAGAGGGAGCCTGTAGAATTTTTTTTCTTTTTTTGGTCAGTCAAATGAATTATTGATCTGCTGCAGTTTGATATGTGTTTCCCAAAGACTGTGTACAGGACAAACTGTAAATCCTAAATAATAAAAGGAAAATATAGCCAGTCTGGCGAAAAATGGTTGGAACTTTGCAGTGGGAAATAAATAAAAAGATGGTTTAATTCCTGAGAGTTGGATTAGAAAAATGTGTGCCTAGCAGAGGAGGGAGCAGGAGGTGGTTTTAAGTGGAAAAAAAGAGACGCTAGCAAGGAAAAGATTGGATAGGCTTCTACAGCCACCTTTGGAAGCTGCCAGGAATGTTCAGAAGCAGCAAAAATGAGATGGGAAGCATTTACAACTTTGTCACATCTGAGGACTGTGCCTGAGAATGAGCTGTTTAATTTCGGCTGTTGTTCTCTACACCAGGAATTCAGAAAAGTAGTGAATCTCAGCTGCTTGCCCATCCCTACTTGTCAGACTCTTACCTTTGTGATTCCTTTTTTCTGCTGCATAGATATGAAAGAAGAAGAGAACTTCCTGTCCCCACTCTCCTGCTACATATTGTCCTTACAGCAAGCTTGGGACGTTTTGCTTCCAACCAGGTACCGGCATCTCCTGCCACCACCATTTTCTCTCCCACCCAGAACTCGTGGTGACATTCCCTTGCACCTTCCAGCCTTCCCACAACATAAACTTCTCTCCACCAGAGCAGAACCCCAACCCTCTTTCTTTCAGCACATCCCGTTCCACCAGTCCTGATGATTCCCTCCTGGCAGCTTTGCTCTGTCTTCCATGCCTGTTCAGTCCATAAAGGCTGTATCTGTAGGATCCCACTGTAGGAGAGAGAGCATGGCTGGCACAGGAAGTGTCCTTCTCTGCCATATCACAGGCTGGGTTCTCTGGAAGGGCTGTACTCCAGCTGTGATGGTGCCATGGATTTTTCTTTCCAGCAATCCATGGTGGTGGTTATTGTCAGGGAGTACTCGAGCAACGTGCCAAGCAGGCGATGCAGGGCTGGGCATGAGGAGAGCAGAGATGGTTCCTGGCTGGCATTTGCCCTGTCTGAGGCTGGATAACTCTGTGGAATGGCCTCCAAGCACTAAAATAAATCATTAATTTAATGTACTTCTCTAACCTCTTCTGTGGAGTCACCCACTATTCCATTGGTCATTATCCTGCTGCAGGGAGCTCCTCAGACTCACCAGGACCTGGGGGAAGGAATACTTCATTTTCTGCTTTTTGCGGGGGGTGAGGTTTATCTTTTCATTTCTGCTATCCCTAATAGAGGCACTGTTTTTTTGGCAAGTCTTGTGTTTGTCTGGTTTTTAATCATCTCAGCCTTGAATTAAGTAATACCACTTTGTGATGATACATTTAAATCATAATTGTATTTCACCATGGTCATGTTAACCCTCCTTTCCTTTATGGGGTTTTGCATTACTGGCAGTGGTGTGAGTCCTGTTCGCTTGTGAGTTACCATAAATTTGTGTTCTGTAATGCTAGCGGGAATTGCAGGTGCCACTGCACATCCATGCAATATGAGCAACCAAAATGATCTTGTTTACAAAAAAATCACTAATAGTGAAATTATCATGTAACAGTGCTAATTAAAAATAGGAGAATATTTCATCTGTCACTTGTTAGATCTTTATGAAAGGCTGGAGAAAATCAGCTAAACAGAGGCCATAGAGAAACCTCCAATTTTCACTTCTGTTTCAGAGGAGTTCTTGGGAGCAGTGGAGTTTTGAGAGTATATTGTGGCTGTTGTGATATCCCTGCTCCATTTGGAAATAATAATCTGAATATACATTAGAGTGGAGATAGCTGCCAAATTCAGTGTACAGAGATACATCATCTATTTTCTTCTAAGGTGGATTGCTTCAGTTATTCTGAGTTATTGGACCCTGTGCCTGTGTCTTGAGAATGTTTGTGGCGTATTTAAAACTCTGATTTCGTTGATATGGTCATGAGCTCATCAACTTCGGTGAAGTTGTTCCTGATTTATCTTGGTAGGACTGAGAACAGAATCACGCCTTAAATCTCCAGATTAAAAAATTAAACTGTAAAGACATTGGGGAATAAAATACCACCATTATGTTCCCATTAAATACTACTTCATATGGGACTAAAATAATAGCAAAAAAATTCTATGAGGAGAAAAGCAGAAATCAAATATCTATTAAAAAAGGAAAAAAGGCATTTTTTTAGCAGAGGAGTAAGAATTTGATTTAAATAAGTACTGGTTGGAGTATACACTCTTGTAACTGTGACAAGATATCAAGCAGAATTGTTTTATTTTCACCTGGCTGTCATATTTAAAGTGAAGGCAGATTGATTTCTCTCTGTTGATGTTTATCAAGAATTGCTGTAATCTTCAAATGTGTGAGCAGAGTTATTTTTGCAAGTAAACATATCATTGAACGTTATCTATTTGACATGAAATTCTAATAATTCCATTGTCCTTAGATAATACTAACTCATTAAAGATTAATCCATTACTTTTTAACAAGAATCTAAATGATTGAAAATGTTGAGGGATTTAGCTTATATGGAGCAGAGAGTAATAAGCAAGTACAGCCATAGAATCAGATACTGACATTTTCATGTGGTTCTACAAAACCCTCATGTAAATGTCTGTATTTAGCAGCACTTGTGGTGGCCTGGGAGGTGAAGGGATAGGGGAGTCACTGTCTCCTGTCAAACATTTCCTGTTACTGCAGGGCAGGAGTGCTTTAGCTCCATGTACCTTTTTGTCCCTGTGCCTGCTGTGGCTTTGGGTAGGCATCAGCCAAGGCTCTTGGTTTGTCATGGCTTTGTCCCAGGAGCTGCAGGTGAGAGGGAAGGTCATTAGTCATGGCCAAAACGTGAAGAAACTTTAATCCCTGGGACTGTTTTTGTCAGAAAATTACTTATCTTGGGGTAACTTCTGAAATCTGATTGGTTTGCTTGTTATTTATAGATACACATCAATGAATTCCTCCCTATGGAAAAAAGCTCTCAATTGGAATTCTGACAGTTTTCCTCAAAAGGCCGCTTTCTGTAGCCTCTCTCGCACAAACAGGTGCCAGAAAGCCATTGTGAAAATTAGAGGATCTGCAATCAAAAATGCTGTCTTATATGGATCTAATCTGGAATTGCCATAATGGAAAAAGGAGTTGTGAACACATGCATGTGAATAGAATTGTTCCACAGTTATCTGGAGATTTATGACCAGAGAAATCACTACAGAACAGCAAGTGGTAGAGATTGTGTTTTTGTTTTAATATGGGAGCCAAGTCCTGCATTAGGACATTGCTGAATCTAGGGCAGAAAATAAACAACGCCCAAGGGACGGCGCAGCGGTGTTAGATCCAGGGGCCTTTAATAATCCTGAGCCTAAGAGCAGTTAAGATAGGGAATGTATGAAAACTAATCTGTTGCTTTTACAGTAACATGTGTACAGGAACAAGGAACTGTTATGATGTGTTGGCACCGTGGCTTTTAGCAGATGACTTCTTAAATTAAAAGATAAGTTCACCAAGTGACTTTCTGGAATTTATTTAATGAAGGCCCATAAAATATGATATCTGTTTACAGCTGGATTAACAGCACAGTGCTCAGTTACTGGTCTTTACACTGGATAAAAAGTGCCAAACAAGTCTGAACTCTTCTTTCCTTCTTGGAAAGCACAAATTCATTTTGGAAAAGCATAAATTTAACTTCTACATCTGTCTGTCTTTAATCATGATAAACAGTTTCTGGTTTTTCAGATTCCGTGTGGTTTTGATGTGCAAACTCTAGGCTGCAAGTCAAAGAAGTCTTGCAGTGCTCCTGCTTGTTCAGTTTTAGCAAGTTTAGTTTCCTCAGGGCAGCAGCAAACACTTGCAATTCTGTTGGTATTGTACTTTCCCCCTCCCACTTTCTCTAGCAAAAACAAATCTACAGATTAACTTCAGTTTTTCTGCATAGATGATACTTGGGGATGGGGTTAATTTTTGATTTAATTTTGTCTCCTGTATTTGTGTCAGCTTGGGGTGTGCAGAGAGTAAGTTGTTGCTGAAATAACTTCCTTTTTGGAAGCAGCAGTAGGAAAAGTTCATCCTGGACTTTGCTAAACAGCGAGTGTCTTTTGGGTCGTGCAGAGCTCCACAGGCGCTGCTGGATCCGGGAGCAGGCTCTGGCGAGTCAGTGCACACTAGATGGCAGTTTTGTCCCAGCATCCGAGTTCAAGCGGCTCGACGGGAGAACAGGAAAGGCCATCAGTGTTTAGTCTGCTCTCACAGAGTCCCTGCATGACCAATGTGGACCCCATGGACTTCCTGGAACATGTGTTAGCAATTTAGCAGCAGACATTTATTTCTTTGTTTTACTGCTTGGCTCTTTGAGAAAGTGTTGGTACTCAGTTATGGGCTGTCTGGATCATGTCAGAGGCCATGGGGATCAAGTCCATGTGACAGGCCAGACTGAGGAAGGATGGAGTTGGAGGAGGTGAGGAAGCTGACCCTCACTTGAGCAGGAACAAGTCACTGCCTGTCTGTGGCCTGTGGCCAAATGCTGGGGCAGTTCAGGTCTAGTACAGCTGAACAAACAAAACACTTTGCCCATTTGGCTTCTTCATATTTCATCAGCACCAGTTCAATCAAAGTCTTTTCTATTTCCTAAGAAGAGGTTCCTATTCTTAATTGTATTTTCTTTTTTTTTCTCTTTCCCCCTCCCTGTTTCCCACATTTTAGCCCCATCCAGACGAGGTGACCTTGAAATCCTTGGCTACTGCATGCTGCAGTGGTTGTGTGGGAAGCTGCCCTGGGAGCAGAACCTCAAGGACCCTGTAGCTGTCCAGACTGCGAAAACAAAGTAAGGACAAACCCTCCCATACATGGACACACCAGCCTGGAGCCCTGCAGCATCCTCACTGCTTCCCAGCTCTAGGAAACACAGCTCTCTGTGCTGTAGAGCAGCACCTTAGGAGAAAGCTAAAAGAATTTTCCTTAATTAAGAGAGATGTTGGAAGCAGTTAAAATGGGAACTTTATGTGCATGTCTACCCTCTTTTGCATGTTCATGTCAGTGCTGCTGTGAGGAGAGGATGGATTCCAGTGCACAGTACAAAGGCATTTTGTCTGCTGTGTATTTTTCCAATACTCATTATTTTCCAAGAAAACATTTGTAAATTAGCACAGGCCTTAGTGCACATACAGAAGGTTGTTGTGTGGTTCCATTAAACTTCACGAGTGCTTTGTAGAGATCATAGTACAAACATCTCTTAGAGGTTTTTCCACATGTGCGCTCAATTTATTTAACTTTCTATATGATACTGTTTTTCAGATGTTTTTCTGTAGGTTTTTAATGTTACATAAGCCTACTGCCATTACAAACAATTAAATACCAAAACACTAAGGAGCTTGGTGGAAATCTTTCCTTTTTTCCAGCATGTCTTGGAGCTCACTGGAGCAACAGTGGATCAGTGTTCTCTTCCTCTGCCTTCCTAGCTGGGACTGGAGGGAGTTACTTGCTCGTGGTACCTGTAGCAGGCTCCACAGCAGAGGAGTTACCCAGAACTGTAACATCACAAGAGCAGGAGGCAGTAAACTTTTAAGTAGGACAGGTCACACCAGATGTACCCACTGGGGCTGGCTGATCCCCGAAATCAATGCACAGGGAAGGGTAGCTGCAGCCTGCACACGGGGCGAGTGCAGCTGGGAATGTTGGCGCCTTCTGCTATGTTTAATATTTCTCCTTTAGAAGTTCTGATCATTACACAGCCCCCTGCAAGGTAACATTTATACAATTCAATGGGAAATCAGTTTAATCAATCAAGCTGCTCCACTGATTCTTCCCTTGCCATTAACCCTTGAATGGCTCGTGTTTACAGGATGCTGAGCAAAAGGAGGCTTCAAGGAAATGCTCAGAAAATTACACAGATTCCACTTATCAGAAATATCTTCTTACTCTAATGAATTGCATTCTTGGAATTAGGTATCTTACCTAGGTTATCCCTCTTATCTATCCTAATTTTGAGGTTCCTATGGGTGCTGGACTGCCCAAGATGAGGGCTGGTGTTATTCCTGTTTTTAGGAATTGATGCTGAGCTTCTTTGCTGTTCCTGTTTCTGGATATACAGGAATTACACCTGTGGCCCTACTGTTTATGAGGCATGTGGGACTTGAGGTGATGTCCCTGTCCCCTTGTGGCCCTGCTGTGCCTAGGTGTGACTTTCACAACCATGTGCTCCATGGCAGAGAGGACCTGATGTTAAATGATAGGAAGGAAGAGCAGAACTGCTGCTTAAATTCCAAAATAGAAATGGGAATCATCAATCTTTAATCAGAACAAGCCATTTCACTCAAAGGGCTTTTGGTTTTCCTTCTAGAAAGCTTAAAATATGTGCAAAGAAAAACTTACAGTGCAGTTTTAAGTGTCAGCCTGATCTTGGTGAAACCAGCAGTGTGCAAAGAGTTAAAAATTACTCTGGTGAGGGGAGATCTGGGTTCTAAAGCAGTCCTGTGAATCATTAGCTATCCTGGAGGTCCACTCCCTTTGGAACTGAGACTTGCTGTCTTCCTAAATCCCAAATGAGGAATCACCTGCTTCAAAAGTGCATTAAACTGTTGCACTCTGGTGTTGTTTCAGACTTATGGATGAGCTCCCAGATTCAGTGCTGAGGTGGGATTCTCCTGGAAGCAACTGCAGTAAGTGTACTTGCACCTGTACTCTGTGGCTCCTCAGCCTCTTCCTAAACACAGTTCAATGTCTTACTCTGGGGGGGGCATGCACGAGAAGTGAAAGTAACACAAATTGAACAAAGTCTTTGAAAAGAAAGAATCTTGCTCAGTCTGTGATGTATCCCATGGAGTGACATAAGGGATCTTGGCCATATGTAATCCAAGGTGTTGGAAAGCAGTGACTATCTTGGAAACAGAAGTAGCTGTTAGTATGGAAATAGTAAGCAACTGTCTACCAATAAAGGTTTATTGCTCAGAGTTTGAAAAAGCAAATGGATGCACAGTTTGTCTTGTTTTGTTTATTCCTTCCCTGAGATACAAAAGTAATGCAGGGAAAACACCAAAGGTCAGTATCTATTTTTGATTTATTCCCTTATTTTCCTAGCACTTTTGTATTGGAATTATTGGAATGTAGTGTGTATTAGGTGAAATTTATTCATTATGTATATACATATTTAATAAATCTTTCCTGCTGGGATTTGACCAGATGCTAATATCTGGTGTAGCACTCCAGTTTTAGGATACACTTGGGTCTTCAGCTGAAAGAAAAGTTTGAGCCCCCATATGTTTTCCCTACTAGCATTATTTCTGCCCATTCAGTGGTTTCCCTCTTTTTTGATCCACTTGATGGAAAAATGTTGCTGCTGTTGGACCGTTTTTGGATGCAATCAGAAAAACAATAGTAGTAAAAAAGTTTAAAAAAAGAAGTTGTGTTTTTCCAAAGCATTCCCATATAGTATTTATACAGATTTAAATAATTCTGTTCAGAGTAATTAATATTTAAAGGGACATTGTGATCTATCAAAGACTTTTCTCTTTCACACAGAGCTATCAATACTTGTTGATAAAATATTTTAATTTTTATCCTTGGGTAGCTGTCAGTACTGTGGGAATTAGTGCATGAACATAATGAGATGGAGCACTTCAAGTCTGCCTTATCTAAGTCTGTCTTTTCCTTTTCTCCTCCCAAAAAGACAAGACATTGTCAGTTCTGTGTTTTGAGTGTGCCTTCAGCTGAAATTGTGTTGTCTCGTTTGGCATTGGAGGATTGGCATCCATGTTGGAATGAGATAATTTCTGAACTTCTAGGGTTGCACTCAGTGAAATTCACAGTCAAATCTGCTCTACAGGTGAAATAGCCAAGTTTCTGGCCTCTGTTTCTGGCTTAGCTTATGCTGAGAAGCCAAAGTATCAAGTGCTGAAGAAAATCCTGTTGGATGGCCTGGAGTCAAGTGGGATGCGCTACGACGGCCCTCTGGAATTTTCCGCAGCAGCAGCAGCGTGCACACAGAATCACCGTACTGCTAAGGTGTCCAGAGTGAGTGAGGCAGCTCTGGGATTGTTTCTGACAGCTCCTGCCTGTTGCCTTCCCTTTTGGAGAGGAGGAAATAGTTAAAGCTCTCAAAATGAGACTGACACAGCAGTTCTTCAGCCTTAAATACACCATGTTTGTTAATTCCTGTTTCCCCTGGCTTTGCTAAAATGTGGAATGTCAACCCTCAAGGAGGAAGAACTGCCATGAGTTCTTTTGACCTACAGGCTCTCACTTCAAAGCAGTAGGCCTTACTTACTTTCAGGATAATGGGGAAGTCAAGCACTTTGTTCACAAACATCTTGAAGATGAGCCTGAATGCCAGCTCTTTCCTTCATCCCAGATTAAAAGCAAAGTTACCTTTATTAGTGACAGTATTTAATTCATTTTCTTGCTTTCTGGTTGTTCTTTGTCATTTGCCTTTATCCTCCTGCAGCCCCAGTGTGGACGAGATGTTCCTGTGGCTTTAACTGTGCTGTTTGTGTGCACTGGCACAGGATTTTCCAAGTGACAGTTCTGTGCTGTTTTCCTCCATTGCTCTAAGTTAATAAAGCCCAGCTTCCCTAAGCAGAGAGGGAGGTAATGATCAGTTTTGCTGGAAAATGTCAGTCCCATTGTTCCTGTGGAGGTGCCCGTATGCAGCGGCTCGTGGGGGCTCTGGGGTGTGTGCAATAAGGCAGGGTCAGGGTCCCATCCATTTTTAATATTCCTGGTGAACTTTGGACCATCACAAGTGTATGTGAGCCAAGAATGCAGGATGCAAACTAATGTGACTGATAGGCTGCGAGATGAATGGTGATTCAAGTATCAGTGCACAGATGGTTCTGATTTGCTGAGTTTTGTAGCTGCTGCAACTGAAGACATAAAATATCCTTCTAGTCATAAATTAGCTCTTTGGAAGCAAAACCTTGGCACTAGAGCTTTACAACCTTCAATTAGTAGGGAAAGAAGTATTTGAATGACTGGTATTGACATCTGTAGGCCTGCATAGTAATCATTCCTAATAGAAGAGAATATCTGTTTGAGGGGGTTTTGCATGGCTAATTAACCACTGTGAGAATATGTAATTTTTTCATGATCTCCTGATTGTCACCTTTCTCTCATGATACAATTAGATTTTATTGTAGCAAGTGCCTCACAAACCAATTGTCAGCACTATTTACTTATTGTGGAAGGCAGAACAGAAGTTCATGTTTAATGAAAAGGCACTGGGTTTTGATCTTGGTAATTACAGAT
>VZUA01005207.1:0-21978 GCA_013401035.1 Horornis vulcanius
CTCAAGCTCTCGATAAGAGCAGCCCCAGTTCAGAGTACAGGCCCAGAGAGAACACGGGAAATGTTTTTACTTATTCTTCTGAGCCCACACATTCCTCCAGGGAAGCCCAGTGAGGTCTTGCACCCTATTTTGTCAGCTCTCCATCATGGGCTCCCCCTTCCAGTGCAATATCAAAGAACAATTTACACAGGCAATTTTATATTATCATAGAAACATTAAGGCTGGAAAAGACCTCTAAGATCGTGGAGTCCACCCATTACCCCGGCCCTGCCAGAGGACACCACTAAGCCATGTCTCTACATCTACACATTTCTTGAACACTCCCAGAGCCATGGATTCCACCACTTCCCTGCACATCCTGTTCCAATGCCTGACCACTCTTTCAGTGAGGAAATTTTTCTTGATATCCAATCTAAACCTCTCCTGGCACAACTTGAAGCTGTTTTGCCTTGTGCTATCACTTGTTACATGGGAGAAGAGACTGACCCCCCACCTCACTACAACCTCCTTTCAGTTAAATCTGTGCATGAGGTCTTTTGTAGCACAATGAACCATTAAGGCTCCAGAGGAGGAAATCTCCACCCTACCAATACCAAGCAAGGATACAGTGCAGTGCAAAGGAAGGGTGAGTTTTTCCTGGTACTTTCAGTGACTCCACTGGCAGAGGTTAACTTACTGAAAAAATCTGATGTTCCCTGGTTGTTTTTCCTGGATGGAAGTTTGGCAACTCACTCAGGTAAAATTTTCACGTAAAGTTTCCCTGGTCTGTGCTATCCCACACTGGTTGTACTGAAGAAACTGCTGCAGAATTCAGAGCACTGCAGTGCCTTTGTGCTGCAGCTCCCCAAATGCCTGCAGCCAGCCCCCCTCACTGCAGGCACTGGGAGCCTGGAAAGCCAAGCACTGCTCTGTGCCCTGTTCCTCCTGGCTGAGGGTGATGAGCAGCATTTCTCCATGGCACAGCCAAGGAAAAAGTGCTGAGACCCTGGCCCCTTGTACAGGGCCTAAGTGGCAGCTAAAGTCTTACCCTAGATATTGATGCTGAATTTCTGAAATGCTTCTCTAAGTTCTAAGCACAGAGGAAGAACAAAACAACCAACCTTATGACACAGCCCATGTAGCACATTAGATGGATGTGCCAATCTTATGTATAATTCTATTACATTTCCCTTTATCCCCCAGCTTAACTCTTTGCAGAAGCCCTCCTCAGTGAGATCTTACAGCTGCTTTATATGAAAGCTGATGAATACATTCATTGTTCTTACACAACTCCGAGGCATATAGTTCCTTAGTAAATCAGACATTCAATACACAGAGGAAAACACTGTAAAATAGTACAAAACACAGTAAGAAGTACTTGGATTACTATCAATAATTAAATAGAAACCACTGGCTAGTAAATCTGCTGATGTTCCTCATGTAGGTTTTTCCCCACATCACTGATGTTACCCAGTCTCTTTATTTCAGCTCACATTCCCTTAGGACTGCAGAGGATTTTGAGCTATCACAATTCAGCTATCACATGCTCCCACGTCATGCAATCCTTCAGATACTAATCAAAAGCCAATTTATGGTTCTTTCAGGTGCTTTGCCTGAACACTGTGAGCCTTTCCAAGATCCCTACAGCTCTCATATTTGGAATCCTCCTCTCACTGAAACTAAATTTATCTCAACTTGACTGTAAGTGTTCCACTCTAGTGCCAAGAATAGAAGTACCACATCTGCTAGAGTCCAAGACTAGAAGAAAGCCAGAGTCTTCTAGGAGAAGTAACAGCTTTCAAAAATCCTTTCATACAATGGGAAAGCACTGGGCCAACTGAGAGATACATGGGCCAACAACAGAGTTCTTCTCCTTCCTGCTATTTATTCCTCTTGAATTTATAGTCAACAATCACATTCTCTCTTCAGCTCTCACTTCACAAAGCAGTTAAAAGCCAAGCTGTTTCTCCTGTGAGCTCCTGAGCTCCTGTGAGAGCCTCAGCCTCCTTCTCTCAGGATTATAAATTCCTTGTTCTTCATAACAAGACCATCACTCACAGCATACATGTCCCAGACTGGGATGCAAGTCCTCCACTCTACTCTTTCAAGCAGTGAACAGCCCAGGGCCCACCAGAGGAATTCTGCCTGGAGGAACCAGAATTTCAAGCATCCTCCGAATTTTTTTTTCTGTTTAATTTTCATAGTCTTATCACAAAGGAAAACCATGACATGCTCACATTAACAATTCTAATATCAGTAACAGATGCGTGTTGTCTGAGCCTGAGTGATGATTTCCATTGCATGATACTTAAAACAGCCTTGAGTGATTTGCTTCTGCTCTGTAATAGTATTCATAATTAGGGATCCACTTCTTGCCTCTCTCATTGTGAAAAACAATGTTTCCCAGCTTTAGCATTGATAGGAAGGAGTGGTGAAGGGCCTGTCACAAAAGTGATTAATGAAACAAGTAGGAATTCTGTTCCTGCACCACTTGTAAAAATGAATATGCAGCTTGCTTCACAGGAAGTTCTCATTCCTGGATGATTCTAACTCATTGCACTTTGTAAAGCCCTGAGGTCAGGTAAGTTTCTTTGCTACAAGTGAATGAAAAGAACTTGGCATTCCTCCAATCATAGTAAAATGAAAAACATTGAGATCTCTCAGAGCAATTTGTTCTAGCAGAGTGCTCAGGCTATGGGACTTGAGCACAATCCTGCAAGTTAAAACTCTGCAAACAAAGCCCTGTATTTATAGCAAATCTCCTCCTCACAGTGTTGGAATTCCAGCTTAGAAGTGCCAGACAAGGACCCAGCTCTGCTGTGAGATGCTCCTGTTTTCTACTGTGCAGGGCAGTGGTGTTCATGGCAACATTCTGCCCAGAATCCTGGAGCCCAGGTAGAGGTAAGATGGAGACTGTGCTTGGGATCAATTTTCTGTTCTTAAAAAAAAAAAGAAAGGAAGTCCACACCCAAGGGAGTGTGAAACAGTGGCCTCAATGGGCTTTGACTTTAGCTCCAGAATCTGCCTGCCCCCAAGACCAGCTAATACATCTTATTACAAAGCAGCTTGGTGTTTGCAGTCATAGGAAACCATCACTGCTCTGCCCTGGCTTTGCACAGCACCCAGCATGAGGGGGGAGGAGGTGAGAAGGGCTGGAGATTGTTGTTGTATTTGTGTTGTGAGTGTTTTGTTTACAGGGGCAATCACTATGCTCAGCAGGCCAAGCACAGTGTAAAGATCATAAGAAGAACTTGCCATGAATTAAAAATGAACAATTGTTAAAGATCCCATTTTCCTATTCTCTCAGCAGCCTGCAGCACAGCAAGGGAACTTTTCAAAGCAACCCTCAAAAGTTCTGACACTTTATAAAACGCAGAGCCTGACCTGTTCAGCATTTACATAGTTCACTGATCAATTAGGATGCAGCACTAAACAGCAGTGCTTGGAACACAGATATTCTCCACCTTGGCCCTCTTTGACCTCCTCATGCAGTAATGAATTTTCTTCCTGCTTGCCCTGCAGATCGGATCAACCTTAATTATCCCACAACATTGACCCAAATTTATTAGAAAATTGAGGGACTGTCAAACTAAGCTGAAAGTCTGATGTCACATCGGAGTTAGCTCATGGCACTGTGTCCCTGCAGCCAGGGCTGCACTGCATGGTGGCACCCTGGGACTGGAGCAGCCTCCTAGGAATAGACACCACAACACTGTCTGCTGTCCTCTGTCTCTGCTCTGGGGTCCCAGCACCCTCCAAAGTCACAGCTGTGGCTCACTAGAGCTGCTGACTGCCATGAAGGTGAAAGACAGCATCCACAAAGCCAATTCTCCTGGGTATCCACAGGAACAGTGCACTTGACTCATGGAATGGAAGTCTGAGGACCACTGGGCATGAACTTGGTGTTGGGAGACCAGGGCTCAGAAAAGACCTTGAACAAGTTATTCACCTCCTCTGGATCACAAAAGCTGAGATCATCTTCAGTAGCTGCTCCATTCCAGAATCAAACCTGAGATTAATTTAAAGCCAGTGGCTACAAGGGTATTTCCATGTACAACTTCCACCAGTGTGAAGCCTAGATTGCAAGGCTCAATTAAGTATATAGGTAGGATCCAGACAAGAGAAATTAATTAAAACCCAATCATAAATCACTGTAATTAGAAATAAAATAAATGTGAGAAATAGCCATAATGAGAGAGCTGTTCATGAATACAGAAGAGACAAATCTGTCTCCATGCAAATGGGTCTCAGTGCAGAGGTCGTGCATTGTCCTGTGAAGTGCATTTCCCAATATCCAAGTTACAGCCGAAGTGTTTGGAAGCATTAAATCCTCTGTGGCTTTTTGTTCCTCTTTTTGGTTCCATGCCTGTCCTTGTAGATGCCCAGAGCAGCTTATGAGTACAATCAGTCTGGGCTGATGCACATGCAACCATTCTATTTAAAGTATTTCACTTTCTGAGGTGTTGCTGGGACTGAGAGCTGAGCTGGGGGACAGAGGCAGCTGCACAGCAGACCTGTGGTACAGCAGAGCTCCTTGCTGGGAAAATACATGTTATTTTATGTATGATATGGGACTATGGCTGGAACATCAAATGTGCACCATAAACACAGCTCACTGACCATGTAAGGTACCACTGCTGCAGCACTGCTCTGCCATGCAGGCAGAGGTGCCTTGATTGAGCATTTCTTTCTGGGAATTGATGGGAAATCACGATGTTCAGTGAGTGAAATAATCTTTGCATAGAGGGTCATTCAAGTGAAAGGTGCCAATTTTATCCAAATTACAAAGAATTATTACAAATCCTGTTTCTAAGACAGATTTTTTTTTTCAAGAAACAAACATTCTACATATTGAACCAACATCATTAAAATGAATTGCTGAGTCTGCCTATGAATAAGATCCTGAGCTAACCTAACCCTCTTCTCCTGCTGGACCCAAGGAGATGCTCAGACCCCAGCAGGTCACGTTTCTAAGGACATCTGAGGACAAGCTCCCACAAACCAATACAGACTGAGAGCTGAAGGATGTTCAGGCTTGTGTTTAGGTTTTGCACCTCTGGTTGAGTCTGAGGACTTCAAGAGAAAGACAACACTGCCAGATGCCCAGCTCTTGCTATGAGCCAAGCACCCATCCTATGAAATTATCAACAGCAAATCCCTGGTCCACAGAACTAGTACAGTAGACACACAGTCTCCTAAAATGCCTTTAACCAGCATTGAGAAGACTTATTTCTCATTTGGAAGATTGTTTATACTGTGGCAGTCCCCAAAGACTTCAGTTAAGATTGGAGTCCTATCAGGGTAGATACTGCATAAACACATAAGAAATTACTCTCCTTTGTGCCTTCTTCCTCAAGCACCTGCAATTTTACTGGAGATGAAGTTTGAAAAATACTGGAAAATGCCCTAATGGGGACTCACAGGCTGCAGCAATGCAGATGTACAGCCCAAAAGCTCTGAAATGCTGACACCTTTAAAGCAACTATATAGTGCATATCAGCAATACCTGCAGCTCTATGAGCTATCAGATCTACCCTTTTAGACAAGGAACCACTTTAAGTCAAACTGCAAAATATTTGAAAGCATTTTTTTCAAACTCTTAATTCTATCTTTGTTAGTGATTGTTTTCCAGTGCAGAAATGGAGCAGGAAAATTATGTAGTTAATATACCAAGTAGCCAACTGAAAGTAGCTATTTAAATTCATGTGCTGCTCAGCTCCAAATCGAATAGAATTTGTTTCTTTTTATTTTTGTCAGCTTCTCTGCTGGGGTGTATCAGTGTATCATTCAGGGGGTGATGCCCACTTCTATCAGATAAGAACACTTCATGGTATTATCTACCTGCCCAGAGGAGCTGGCTAAAATATCTGACTCCCATGGGTCATTCTAGTCTGCAGAAATAATTACTAGTAAAGTCTGATATCTTTGACACAATCCTGTTTGCTTTCAAATTATGAACAAAGCCTTGTTTCGCTTCACACACCGGGAACGAAGCAGCAGGAGAGAGCTCCAAGTCCTTTTTTAGCCAGCAAAAAGCTGCATTCAGCATTTTCTTAAGGCTGTGCTGGCAGTGCTTGTCTGGCTGCTTACACGGATGATCTGATGCTGCTCTGCCAGGGCACAGAACAGCACCTTGGGAAGCCCCTACAACTCCTCTGGGTGGTGGCTTCAGCTGGTGACTCTGGTGGGTGCTCTGCCACATGAAAGGGCACATCAGGTGCTGATGCTGCTGTACTTCCCCTAAAGACAGCTCAACACAAAGGTAAGCTGTGCCTGGATTTCACACAACACGTAACAATACAAATTATGCTTTCTAAACAGCAAATTGAAAGAACAGGCACAGACACAATCCTGGGTGGCTTTCAGGTCACTGAAGGCCACTGAAGTATGGAGAACATTGCTCTGACACTGACAGGACACACCTCTGCAGCCCCTGATCAGCTCCAGCCTCTCCCCTTGCCCTGCCTGACCCAGAGCAGGGAGTTCCACTGCAGCCCTGTTAGCTAAAAGGTCAATATTTTGGCACTGTAACCATCTGTCTGAGGCTCTCACACACAAAAATTTGAGGCACTCAGCTGCCTGGCACCAAAACACAGGCAGCTGAAAAGCACGGCACGGCGTGTGCTGCTTCTTTGTGTTCAGCTCTGCTCTTCTCTTGGCACAAAGTGCTTCAAGGTTCAAACCTTGTCGCTGCCTGCATTTATATATTTCTTTTTTTACTGTCGTCATGTATTGTCACCATCCTAGCTCCATTATAGCCCACATGCTGAGGCAGCATCCCACTGTTTTACTGCTTCTTCCCAGACTGTGGGCTGCATCTCTCAAACATGCACTCACATGCACAGAAGTCAACCCTGCATCAGCCTGCGTGACCCTGTGCAAGTTGTTTCAGGACCACAAATTCCTCATCACCCCACACTGCTGTGCTTTGCACATGGAAGACATCTGCATTCAGAGAAGTCTTTAAAATCCCTTTTGCATTTGTTACAAGAGCCATCATCAGAAAGGTGGTGTAAATCAATGTGCTAAGGGTGGGATACATTGATTTCTCTCTGAGGTTTATTTGCAGTATGGCTGAGAGACCTAATACTACAAGACAATAAATTGAGCCATCTCCCCACTCAGGGGCAGTTTGGAGAGGGTTACATGGGTGCAAGTGAAGCACAACAAAGCAGTCACAACGTTACCTGCAGCCAAGGCATGAGAGAAACGTCCCCAAAATCCAGACAAGTGCCAGGAGCAGCAGCAGATTAGACCCTGCAGTAGAAGCCCCTCCTTAGAGCAAAGGGCTACACACCACAGAAAAGAAGGCAACTTTTTTTCATTGCTTAAGCAAAGTATTTCCCGTGTTATGTTTGCATCATAGGAAGAGCTTCTCTGTGACTGCTCCAGCAGCTGGTGCTGCCACAGCCCAGCCAGCCCTGCCCAGCAAGGGGTGCAGAAATCTCAGTGGGGAACAAGGGCAGGACAGGGCATCTAACCCTGCCCAAGGGGCCTGTCACAGGCAGAGGGGACAACCACAGGATAGTCCCCCAGAGACAGCCCCTCAGCACTGTGCCCTGGGCAGGAAAAGCACCTTTTTAATGTTCTTTACCTCCATTTTCCTTTACTCAGGAGTGTACCAGTGCCTTCCTCCTGAAGGCAGCTGAGGTAATAATAATGAGCCTGACCTCAAATGGCATTAGGGGAGTTACCTCAGGTAAAGCCAGAGGTGCCTCGTCCATGAGGACGCACAGATCTCTTGTGTTCCTCCCTCACATCAATCTCCTCAGCTCTCAGGAAGCCTCCTGACAATTCAGGGCCCTCTTCCAAGGAAGGGACAAGGGCAAGGACATGCCAGGAACACCAGTATTGGCAGTGATAACACTGGGGACAAAATTCTCCCAGTCCCTTAGGCTGGATGGTCCTGTTTCTTGTACATCCCTGCATTTTAAAGGGAAAACAGGACTGTGGTGTTTGTTGTTTGCTCAGTCCTGAAGCAAGGGTTTGGAAGAGGCACCTCACTGTGCCGAGATGGACATGCCATGTCCTTTCAGGGAGCCACGAAAGCCAAGAAAACCAGCTCCAAGATTAGCACAGGGGACACTCTTCAACCGCTTCCACAGGGAGGCAGAAATGCTACCAGGGGCAGAAATGGGCTGTGCAAATGTAGGCTTTAGTCTATTGCTTCAGGAAATTATTTTCTACTGAGTTTTACAGTTTCCCTCTTGCTCCATGGGCCCTGTGATGGTCACCTGTCACCACTGCTCAGAAGAAAGGTGATTTGCAGGAGAGCAGTGAGGCATAGGATAAGTTCTCCTGTTAAGTGTGGAAACATCACACACTGTCAAATAATAGAGCTGTAAAAGCAGCAACCCCTCTCCAAGTTGTATGGTCATATCTCTGGCTAGTGGTGAAACTTCCTTTTGTTATGTTAAAGAAAAAGCCCAGGGAGGATATTCTCCAGAGAAGGGAAAAACATAAATAAGCAGGAGAGGATTAGACACTCACAGACATCATGCACATAAATTGGTGTGAAAATTAGAAACCCCCTAATAGAGTCAAATTTTGCAGCCCCGCCTCAGCCCAGCCTCCCTGCAATGGTTCAGCCTTAGGTTACATCCTGGTGATAGAATTGCTTTGCCAGTTTGATAATCCTCCTTTCCATGTACTCCAATTTACATAACTGATAGACAAACCCTGCCAATAACATTTGCTACAAACTTCCCCAAAGCCTATATTGAATGAGCTTCTCTTCCCAGGCAGTCCAGGCTTGTGTTGAAATCCTGCAGCATTTCCTCACAGAGCAGCTGAGTCTTGCCTGACATAACCTGAAGGTGTTTATGTAGTGCAAGAAACAGGCAGCAATGGAAGCAGCACCCTTTTGACCTTGTTGAGTAAAGGGACTGCAAAAATTTATAAATATTCTTTATTTCAGGAGTTATTAGTGAATAGTGAATCTCCTTGCCACTGAAAGAGAGTGAGTCTCCCTCTCAGCAGAATGGGAACGTGCCTTCCTTGTCCTGGTAACCTCCTAACCCTCTGAGGTCTGCTGCTCTCCCATTTTCCCAGCTAAACTCCTCCAACACAAAGAAGATTTAATTCACAGCATGAATAGCCCACAGAGGTCAGTGGGAAGATATAACATGGTATGTGTTTCAGTAGGAATAAACTTAACACGCTGGCTCCAGTGGAGAGTGAAATCTAAAGGGAGGTGCAGCCTCCTTCAGTCAACACTTCCTTATCATCACTTCTTGTCTTTCTAGATACATCCTGCTCTTCTGGCTCCCCATACAGAAAATACTCTTGCTCAGGCAAAATGAGCCAGTTTTGGAGTTATGTGGGAGTAATTATAATATATGTGGGTGTCACCAAAGGGCAACAGAACTGGTTTAACTGGCACACTGCAGAGTCTGGCAGAAGGTGCAAGTGACACCAGTTTGGGCTTAGTTGTTACCATTGTCACCTCCATCACAGTTTACTAAGACATCAGTATGTTTTCACCCTTGCTAGCCAGCTCTTTCCAGTTGTGAATGGATAAAATATAGGGCTTATTTCCATGTTGCCTTGTGCAGTTCAAGATCTCATTTTGTAAAGCTCACAAATTACAGCCGTTTTCCTTTCACACCTACCTGTGCTTTCACTCGCATTGCACCACTAAAGGGCCAAAGTCCAAGGCAAAGTTTGCTGTTTGTGATAAACAGGAAGATGCTGACCTGAGACTTCAGAATTGTTTTCTTTGGTAACTAAAGAGCATGACAATCCCCTATCTCCTATCCAAACCACCAGCTGTGTATTCTCCAGGTTGACTTCAGGAACAGCCGAAGCAAATCCCATTTGTAGCACAGCTGAGAAGAAATGCAGAGAGACACACAGAGTCCCTCATGCCAGATGCTAACAGCACACCTGTGGTTAAGGAAGATGCTCTGACGCTGTTTTTGGAGGTTTTGTAAGGGTCTACATGGATCAATATAGAAATATGGATATTCAGAGTGCTCATAATGACGTGATCACTTTTTCCTCATGTCCCTGTTTAACTTGTCACCAAATGAAATGTTTTCTACTGTAAGTTTCTGACATTCTGTCTATAGTTTGGGGTGAAAAAGCCACTTCAGGACAGCCAGTATTTTGCATAGGTTTTGCTGATTCTGGCTGTCTCCAGAAGAGATCTGGTCCAGCTCCAAGCTAATGTCTTGTGAACGAGCAGGTTGAAAGATGGAAAGAAAAAACCCCAAAGCCTATCAAAAATAAAAGTAGCTGCCTGGAGGAACTAAGTGGCTGAGCCTTCAGACTTAAAGCTAGAGATCATATGTGGCCTTGAGTCCAGAGGAGAACATTTCTGAACTCTTGAGGGAGAAATGCATGTGCACATTAAAGCTTTAGCTTCCTCACCTGGTTTGCTCCCCAAACACCCACTAGCACAAAAATGGTCCTGCAGTACATGAGTGCACTGTTCATTCAGTTTTTAATCTGGATCCTTACAACAAATGAGAACTTGATATAATGAAAAGCAGGAATAGAACATGTTGGACTTGCTCCTATTCCCAATCACAGATTTTTTTTTTTCTCTTAGCTCCTTTAATTTCAGCAAAAGCTGGAAAAGGCTCACAAGCACCAGTTCAAACTGGGACAATGCTTAAGCAGGTACTGGCTTCACTGCAGGGGGTAAGCCTCAGAATTCCAGCTGAACACATCCTTAGGTGTGATTGCAAGCTGAATATCATTATAGAACTCAATGAGAAAGGAATCCATCCCTCTAATCTCAGACATCTGTAGAAGTGACATCTTTTTTGCCCAGGGCAGTATTATGGGTTGTCTCAATTTTTATCTGTTTGCACTCTGAGTGAGATTTGTCACATTTCCAGCTGTTCAGAACATCACGTCTCACACTGAAATGGCCATGAAACAAGACAGTGTTTGTAATAATTTAAAACAGTCACTTACCCCTAAGCAAGTCATTTGTCTCCGACCAGAACACCAGAGTAATAACCTGGATTAAAGATAGAGCAGTCAAGACAAAAAAAAGGTAAATCAATCACTGCATTAGGATATTTGAAGAATCGTTTGCATGTACTCAGAAAGCATGATACTTGCTATTAAGCCCAGCTGTAGCAGAGTCACAAATTCATAAATATTCATCAAATAACCTTTTAGCAAAACTCTCCTACTACGATGGTGGCCAGCTACTGAATTCAATCTAATTGAAAATCTGAGAAGTAATGAAATGATTGCATGTCTGTCTCTTCATTAAATCAGTGTGCAAATTTGCATAGATTAATTTGCGTCAAATTAATAGCTCCACTCTTGGCTTGGAGCCAAAAGGACTTATGATCAATCTATAGTTTTAATTCAATTCTGCACTCCTAAAGTGTTGGGTGGCTTTTGCTATGTTAGAGATGGAAAATCAGAGCTGAATATGATTTTCACCACTTCTACAAATTCTCCCCATTTCTTGGGTTATGATGATTAATTATAATGAAATGTGCATTATTTAGACGCGAAAAATAAACATGCAATCTCAGCCATGGAGAACTGAGGTCTGCTTTCCTTCTCTGGAAGTCACATTGGAAGGCTCAGCCCCTCAACTACACTGAACTGAAGCACAGGGTGGGGAATGTCTGGGGTTGAAGAGGGTTTTGTGGCCCAGAGCAGCTCCCAAGGCTTGTGAGGCCCTGTGTATTTTAGCCTGTCCTTTACCAGGTTCCCAGCTCATCATGCTCAACCTTTCCAGAGGATGCAGAATTTGCTGTACCTATGCTTGATCCCCACAATGTTTTAAATCTCTTTAAACACTCTGATGTTCCATGTGCTGAGATCTGTCAGGAAAACAACGATTCCTTCAGCCTTCAGTTATTTGAAGTTAATAACAGCGATAGACAGTGCATGCATTTACATTGTCAGCTTGCTTTTATTTTTTAACCTACTTTTTTGAAAGAAAAACAATCAGGCTTTAATTCAGGACATTTGATTAATCAAACTCGGACCATCTGCTGCAATCCTGTCTCCTGCTGATCTGCATTGCCTGAAGTCAGTGACATGATTCAGGGCTGCAGTCTCACACTGTCTCTTCCCCTGTCAGCTGTTCTACTGCAAATCTGCTCCTTTCACCCAACACACACTGACTGGCCTTTGTTTACTGTGATGACCATTTAGGATAGCTCTGGTGCTAGACAATTTGTATCAAAATAGAGGACATGTGCAAACGCTGGTTATACAACACATCCTTGTATCTGAATGAAAATAGCACAAACTAAGGAAATCACAGCAAGCCAAAGAAATTCTTTGATTAAAACAAAAAAAATCTCTTCACAAACACTTCTAGTAGCAGTGCAATTTTAGTTTCATCATAGTCTGTGCTTTAAGTCAGTAATGAATATCTGCCTTTTTTCTCCTGTGTTCAGAGATGAACTCAGAGCCAAGAGCTAGGCTGTCTGAACTTGCACAGCTTGGGGGTTTTAATGGGATTAGATCAGTTTTAGTCTAACAGAGCATGCCCTCACACTGGATATGGCAGAGCTAAGAGCTGCAACTCACTCATGTTTGTGGGTGTAAACACTGCAGTGACCAGATCTGTTGGGAAGGAGACAAAGGTTATGGCCTTTCAACAACTCAAGCATCCAGGGGATTCATAGCATTTTTCAGAGGCATGTGGGGATAAGCAGCATGCTTAGATAGCAGTAATGTACAGGATAAAATTCAGTCACCACATTAAACCTCAGTTTTGGTGACATAAAGGACTCCTGCAGATGGATGAATGTCATCTCTGTTGACATCACATGCTGGAGTCAACCTCAGAAGTCAAGTAGGAACAGCACCTGGAGAGTCAGCCCTCATTTAGTCATCAAAAGCAGCAGGCAGATTACCAGCAGATAGTGCATTAGATATTGAAAATTTGGTTATCTTGTTTCCTGTAATTGCAGGATGATAGAGTATCAAAATACTAGTTCCCAAAAAGCTGACCTGGTTTTCATTCTTGTCTTGCTGGTTACATCCAAGTTACCTGAGCCTGTTGGGTTCCTGAATGTCTGAGGATGGGATTCAGCACACAATTGTCAAGTCAGGAAACTCTCCAGGAGATTTATTGTTGCATTATCAGAGGATCAGGGCTCTGCTGAATGCAGCTTGGAAGAAATGAGCCATGCCCTGCCCTGGAAACATATAGGTAAATAAACAAATTGAGGGAGGAAAATAGGAGTCCGGGAAGGTGAAGGTTAAAAGGGGAGTGATACCATTCTCATCTTCCAAGAAAGGTGTCCCAATTCATTGCACCCAGTAGTTTCCTTAGAAGCTGCTTTACCAATATCTGCAGCAAAGAGATGGACAGAAGCCTACATCACACACACTGCATGAGGAATGCATGAGAGGTTTGCACCCTAAGCATTAAAAACAAAATAAAAATGCAATGTTGTTTGCTAGTTGCCACAAGAGTAATCAGCAGAGAATATGGATCTCTCTGTACCTCCATAGCCAGTCAGAAGACAGGAGAGGAAAGAAAAACACATCATTTCCAAACAGGATGAATTTTAACAGGCCAGGAAAGCACTGCAAGCTTTGAGTCTGGAATCTCAAACAAAACAATCCAGATAAAATAAGTTTTTAGCAGTGGTCAGTTGCTGCCATGGGTAAGGCACAGCTCTGCACATCCCTGGGTGTGAGGCTGGTACCCATGGAGCTCCATCAGGAGCTTCACACACTCTGCTCTCTGCAGGAGCAGGACGAGAGATTCCTGACTGCCTTCAATAACAAGCAGCCTCCGGCCACCAAGGCTAATGCAATAAAGTCAATTTCATTTTGGCATAAGGAAAACCAAGGGAACAACATGATGTATTGGCAAAATTTTAATCATAGAAGGCCAAAGAGGCAGCTTAAAAGAGTTAGGCTGATATTAATCGGGTCATAGTGATGCAGCATTTCAAAACAGGCTTAACACCTGCTAATTTCACTTCAGTGCTGCTGAAGCTGAGTCAGCTAACAAAGCCTCTTCTGGTTCAAGCACGTTCAGGGCAGCACAGCACTTCCTTGCCTTCATGAAAGTGTTTCCTCTCCTTGGTAAGGGCACTAAGAGGGAAGAAAGGATGATCCCCTCCCTCCTTTAAGCCTGCCTGTGCAGCCAGAGCTGAGAGGAAAGAGGATAAGAAGCATCATGGCACTGAAGAAAATCCCTTAGATAACGGCTGTTATATTTGCTGCCCTGGTGAAGATGAGGGAGTGTTTCCCTCTCCCTACAAATAGGGACTGAAGCAGGCTGAGTTTCCCAGAGTCAGAGCAGATCACTGAGAATAGAAACAGACCCAGGCCCTGATCCCTGCGACTGCAGCACACCACACACTCATCCTCTCATTGCCCTCTAACCCCTGCTTAAGAACTATCTCCTTGCTGCTCCAGTTACCTTTGCTCTGCCCTTGACTTTGGGAAGACAGTGTTGATCTCTGGATTGCTGTAGTGAAAGCAAGACCCTGATGTGAAGGAAGCTGCTCTAGAAATAGAATAAAAACTGGCACATCAACCAAGCAGTGTGGAAGCATCCAACCACTTTTCCCACAGCCCACAGCCAGCTCAGCCGGGCAAATTGCAGTGGAACCAGGCAGCCCATGGCAATAAAATTGGTTCCTTTCTTCTTTATGAAGGGAACAGTGATTGGGAGTGTTCCATTCATAGTAAGCTCTGATCTTATCAAGAAGCCCAAGACCAAAAGAAGCTCATCTGTGCCAGAGACCTGTTTTTCATGTACACCCTTCTCAGTCACATCTCTTCCATGTTCCTAACCCTGTATGTGCTGCTCTAGCTGCCATTCAGTGCTATCAACACTGCTGTCCTGGTGCCTTGTGGGCCCCCAGGACAACCATGGCCCAGATGTGGAGCCAGCCCAGATGTGGAGCCAGCCTGAATCTGCCCGGGCTCATTAGCAGAGGTACAACATCATTGGAATATGACAATACTGATGGCTTCACAGGGCCACCCTGCCTCTGAGAGCACCTCAGGAACTCCTGCTCACTGGTGAGAAGCTGTTCTGTTTAGTTCTGCTACTTGCAGAGTATCTTGTTGCAGTTCCCCATGTTTATAAAAAGTTTAGGTTTCAATTTATTTTCTTATGGCTTTCATTTCTCTTTGGAGACAACTTTCATCCCAAGGCTAACAACGAGAACACTGAGTCAGAATTTTATCATGGAAGCCATTTTGCATCCCTAACTACAACATTTGCCATCAGTGGAAACTACAAAGCTAAACCTGTGTAATACCTCAGCAGTTGGCAGTACAGCATATCCACCTCCTCCTCCTTGACAGAAATGTATAGTAACAGCAAGAAACACTGCAAATCAACCATAATATACTGAAACAGGACTCACTTTACCAGGATTGGCACTTACTACAGGCTTTCTGCTCCATTTACACGGTACAAAAGACAACTGTGAAATTACTAGAAATGTAATATGGAAGAATATAATTGGTTTTGCTGGAGATAGATGATCTTTTATGAAAAGTAACCATCAGAAACAAAGGTTGGATTGTCTTCTCAGTTTCACCAAGGTAAAGCAACCTGATTATGTGAGCAGAGAATATACCAGATATTTACTGTCCAGAGAGATTAGGCTGATATAAAGCAAATGTTTCAAGAGGTAAACTTTTTGGATGCTCCCACAATCCTCACCAGCCAGCTGGAATTTTGATATGCACATGTCTAACTGAGGTCCAGAATTCTCACAAAGCACCTGATTGTGATGGATTACTTGTGTTTTTCCAGCCAATAATTTCAGTGCTTAGCACATATTGCTTTGTTGTTCAAATACAGATTTCTGCTGTCCTAAGTAGAGGAATTGCCTGAACATTTCATGTGAGGTCCATTCCTAGCATCAAAATAAGGAACTTTGAGGTTCTAGGCAGAGATGTCCATTTTTACTCTCTGATGTCATTTCATTAAAGTAAGTTAAGTGACAGTTCCCCACCTTTGCAAGAATCCCAGGGTTACAGGACCCAGAGCCCAGACAGCCCCTGCCTGGCTGCCACACACCTGAAATATGCAGATAAGACACTGGGAAGAAACTAATTTCTATGCAGTGATACACTGAGCCCTTTGTTCTGGGGCTTGGAGAAGCTCTGCTGTGAGCCAGAGGTTTTCAACAAGGCAAGGAGAGTTCCAGCAAATATTCAGGTCACCCCTCAGTCACTACAGACCAAGAAACACTTCACTGCCAATTCCATGCACCCCACCCTGACCCCAACAAGGAACTTAGAGTCACAACAAACCAGGTGAAGATTTACTTGTTCTCCAAATGTGGGAGGGTTTTTTTGGTGTTTTGGCATTTTTTTGTTTGTTTTTTGTTTGGGTTTTTTNGTCCTAGGCCTATAGAAATTGTCTGTTCCTATACCAGGACAAACCACCACAAATTGTTATGACCTCCACCAAGAGAAAACTGTTATAAATAAAAAGAAGACCTGAATAGCTTACAAGCTCAGAATATTAGGAAAGAAGCCACAAGAAAACCCCTTACTTATTTCAGGTGTAAAATGAGTCCTTTGTAAATGTGTCATGTATTTCACAGCAGTGAGAGACAGCCCAGAGTGACAGGAGAGTGCAACAGACACAAAAGGTCAAGTACTTCCCTACCTCAGGATCAAACCTCTTCCTTCATCTGCTCAACTTTTTGTATTTTCAGAGCTGTCAGTACAGTAGATGTTGAGCACCTCTGGAAAATCACTAGGTACCTGCCCCCAAGAGCTGCCAAGTATTTTCATAATTTCACCCACTTCCCAAGTGATCGTTATTTTATAGGCTCTGTATCAAAGTTCAGATATAATGGTTGTGGGCAAGAAGCCAGTAGAAGCATGACAAAGAAAATTCCATTTGACTTAATTTCACCATATATCACTAGGTTTTATTGTATGCCCAAGTAACCCACAAACATTATTTGTGTTTGGTTTTACAGAAGATGATTTTTGTTATGCAATCATAACAAAAAGTAAGCACAAGTCTCATGGTTTTTAGCTGTCCATGAAGAACGGGAGAACTTCATCCCACTTTTACCTTTGCTAGGACACAGACGTGCTTCCCTGGCACAGGGAACTCACAGAACTCACACAAGTCTAGGGCAAAACTGTGGGAAAACAACCCACTTGATCTCACCCACTTCAAAACTCACAGAAGTGAAACACTAAGGGAAAGCTCTCAGCACCCAATTAACCCAAGAATTGCTGCTTGCCATGACCAAAGAGCCACACATGCTGAGTGAGAGCTTCAGGAAGAGCACAGTGCAGTAATGAGGGGAGAAATCCCCCTGAGACACACACTAGAGCAGCTACAGCCCCTCAACTGCAAGGCCATGCTGGGAGGGAGATGGAGTGACTCAGGTGAGGGATTGTTCACACTTGGAATAATTTACCCAGTTAAGAGCTCTCAGAACCAAAATGTAACCCCTCTTTAGATCCAGCAACATGGAGAGGGGGCTTTGCAAAGGCAGAGGAGAACCTTCTGGGGTGTCTGTGCCTGGCTGTCCTAGGCAGCAATTAGAACAGCTGAGATAGACACAGTGGCTGACCTGATTTCCAGCTTGATCTTTGGTATTTTATTGCCAGCAGTGCAGCAGCCTGAGCTGCAGGACAGCATAGACGAGGTGCAGTGATGAAACACAAGAACTAGAGCAGCCACACACATCCCCTTGGGAGATTTTCCTTCAGCCTCTATCAGAACAGACAAGATGTGAAAGTGAATGACTGTCCCATCAATGCTACAGATCTCCCAGGGAGCAGAGAATTCCTGGAAGAAACAAGCTGATCTCTCTAGGGGAAGATTTTCTTTTTTTTCAAATGACTTTTAAAGACCACATGACCCCTTTGTACTTCAGGTACAATAGCTAAGCAATAATATTAATGCTTTGAATTTGAACTTCCTACCAGCTGTTCTAGCAAGCTTGAGAAACACTCTAAATGACCTTTTCTAGAGCATCTGTAGGAATTAGTAGTGTAAATTACAGACTCTGTAATGCTCTAAAAGGAATTACACTCCTAATGTTAACCTCCTTCTCATGGTGCTTGTGTGACTTTAGTGTAATCAGGGCCAGGGTTCTCAGTGCTGGTAAAGCTGGGCCTAAAATTAGAAACACTGAATGACTCCTTAAGAGGGAAGTGCTGGTGCCTATGAGATGTGATGCTCAGGGCTCCTCCTTAGGCAGTGCTGTCTGTCCCTGCTCCTCTCTGGAGGTGACTCTGCTCCCCCTCTGGTGGAATAGCCAAGGCCACCGTGGGGGTTTCTCAGCAGCCAGGCACAGAGCAATCCTCATTTATCACTGAATTTAGGGGCAGTGAGCTGCTGCCTTCCTTGTGTTCCTTGTTTTGACAACCACAGGTACAATCTTTGCTAGAAAAATGATTATTCACCATGTACCAGTGGCTTTGGCTGCTCTGCTGGATCAGGGCTCTGCATGGAGCTGGGAGCTCTGGTGGGAGCCAGACCTTTGCCAGGCTAATTTATATATTTTGTCAGCATGCTGGAAAGGAGTCTTTGGATATATTTTCATCTCATGTCAAAACACCACGCATGTTTTTCTGATCACAGCACTTACATTCGAAAATGCTTTAAATCTGCTTTCACATTTGATATTTTTAAAGAAGGTATGTTTACATATACAGCACCATGGCGACAGGAAAATAAAGTCAAGGAAAAAGTGCACTAGTGCATCAAACCCTGTTTAGAACACAAACTCAATTAACATATCTAAATTAATCAGTAGGATCCGGATGTCTTGTCACTAGCATTTCAATCAATAACAGGATAGGTACAATGATAAACTCCCATTACAAATACCTTACAGATATTAAGGTCTCTGTCCAGTCCATCAGCATCCACCATACAATTAACCCCAGAGGATGTGAATCAATCTTTTCCTCCAGAACATGCTCTCCAAGATCTTCTCCCCATCATGAGCCCCCACCCTCTGACCAGACCAGGGTGTTACAACACAAACCAGAGCCCACGTGAGGTGATGATTCTTTCTCATGACTTGCTGTTGAGAACACTGAGCTACCCCTGTGCACGTGAGTGGAGCTCCCAGTGCTCAAGGAACATGAACAACACAAGTACACTCATTTTATAACATGACCATTTGCAAAACATAAATAAATGTCCTTAAAAATTTCCCAGGCATCTAAGCAAAAACTTACTTTCAAGACAGTTCTATTTTAAAACATGAGAAACACAGGAAAAAAAAGTAAAAATAATAATAATAAAAAAGCACTGCTCCATGAAGTACATTTTCATTGAGCCCCGAAAGCAAATTGACTACACTTGCAGGCAACACTTTTTAAAGTCTGGTAACAGGATTGAAAATACAACAATCATCTTCCTCCCACTGTCATTTGGTATGGGAGTAGTAGACTACAGTTCTATTACTACTTGGATCTTAGCTATTGAAGTCACAGCCCCTGAGGGCTGTAAAAAGTTGCTGCTGTCATATATAAATCAGTCTTCTTCATAAAAATGACACTGCTTGACATGTAGGGATAATATTATAAGGAAACTACCATGGAGGTTTCATGCTTGGATATGTTCAAAAAGATGTTTCTCTTTATCCCTGACCACAAATACTTATTGATGGTTTCTTGTCAGCTGTTTGAAAGCTTTAAAGAACTGCTGTCTCTGCTGGGGTCTGCTCCTTGGCTGAACTTTTCATTAACCTTTGATCACTCTTCAGAGCATTTTTTTCTCAAGCAACTGAAGAATTTCAAGTGCAGCAGTGAGTCCGTGTGTGTGGGGGGGAGAAGAGGAGGTGAAGATTTTTACAGAGGTACACGTATATCTTGCACAAATACACACCCAAGTCCTTAACTCTGACAGGACTAAAGGAAAAACAAATGTGTACTCCTATTTTTAAGATTCTACAAAAATGTGAAAACAAGGAGGATTTATTGTCTCCAGTTACCTCTCTTCCAGGATCTTCACCCCAGGGAAAAGAACAGGCATGGCTTAAAGAGACTTGGTTTAGCAGATGCAACTGGTGATGCAAATCTAATTAACCCAGCTCGTCTTTGCTGAGGGGATGAGCACTGGCAAGGCTGCTTCTCTTCCCAAACTCTCAGGTCTGCATAAAGCTAAACTTTCATACACCCTTTAATAGCACCCAGCTCCACATCAGTGTGGAAATGAGGGGCGAGGTCCCTGTTCCTCCCGGAGCACTCGCAGTGCCCTGTGCTGCCAGCTGGTTGGCAAGGCTGGCCCCGAGCTTGGCAGCAGCACAAAACCCCTTTGGGGGGGTCAGCACGTGTGTCACAGAGCTGCAGCTTGTTGGCATTGTCCCCAAAACATCGAACACGGGTTCATTCATTAGGTGGAACAGCTCATTAGTGCGCTCTGGATGCGAACACCCATTGTGACACATTTCAGCTTTTGTTCTGCTCCTTTGCAAGTTTAACTTAAAGCATTTTCTCCAAAACAAACACACATTTGCTCACAGAGGTGCTTTTTTTGCATTTAAGTACCTTCCTGGGATATCACAGTTTTTACCAAGCCTTCCACCAGTCACTTTTAGCGCCCCTTCTCCTCCTGACAACCAGCACATCAAACAGCTTGCAAATTTTCACTAGCTGGAAGTGCAGGGTTGTCTTGCTAGCTGGCAGCTGCACTGAATTTTCAGGAATACGTAGCGTCTGTGGCCATGACTCTTCCCACTCCCCCCTGTTTTGCCAAGGCAGGTTAATTGCTTCTTCATGCAAGCTGTCACCCTGGTTCCAGAAATGCCTTTGGATTTGGTGCATGCTGGGGGCTGTAGTCTTTTGGGAGGTTTGTGTTTGCAAGGAGGATACGAGACTGCAATGCAGCTTTGGAGACTCACCCTGGATTGTGTTTTAGATAGAAATCTCCATATGTATCTACGAGTACGGGATTGTAATGTGTTTAAAATGCCTAAAAATAAATATGGCTCCTCTTTTCACAGCAACTCCACTTTTCCCAAAGAGGATTAAATAAATAACAGCACACTGCTTAATCGTAGCAAAATGTGGAAGATGAATTGATTTGAGGATTTAAGGGTGTTAATTTTGTTTGTGGAAATGCCTAAAGAGAGTGCCATTAGAGACAGATAAATGGTTCTGGTCTCTAGCTGGCTGCTGGAGAATTGTATAAAGGTTTCAGGTCAGGTTTTTCACTGCTTGCAGGCTCTGCTTTGGGAAGTGCTTGTAAGCAGCAGAAACAGCCTTTAGCTGTGTCTGAAGATGTGGTTACAAGGACACACTCCCCGTCTCCATGGCAGGGGTCACTGCCCCCCTCTGATGTGCTGAGACGTGTTTTCAGAGCTCTGGGTTTAATCCACAAGGATCATATTCACGGGGACCCCCCTGCACTCCCCCTCCCAAGGTACACATGAGGGGATGGAAACTGTATGTGTGGGCAGAAACAGGTCAGGAAGGTGGGAATGTCTTAGATTGGCTCGGCTGCAAGAGAAAATGCTTGAATAGCTGTACCCAGAGCTTCCTTCTGATGGGAAAAAGGCTCTGTTTTAATGATGTATTTGATATGAAAGGGCACGGTGCTTCAGTGCATAGCTTGCAATAAGAGGAAAGCAGATATGACAGCTGAGGCTTCACAATGTTAGAAATAGGCCTTTCAGACTCTAAGACAAGAAAAACAAACACCGAAGGACAAATTTATGGTTGGAATAATAGACTGGTGGGTTTGGGGGGACAGGCTTGAAATAAGCTTCCCTTGACAGCTTCTATATTTGTCTCATGCTGCCTACTTTTCATGCAGCATCCCCACCCCCACAAACTCCTCAGCTCTAGGTAGAGCTGGAGGTTTAACTAATTCCTCAAAGCACAGCTAAATTGTCTTGGGAATTATTGCTGCAAGTGCATACTCTGTGCTGCAGAGCAGGAGACACCACCTCAGATACAGCCTGACTTTGCTGGGCTGGCAGGAAGGGCTTATGGGGTGCTCAGGGTGTTAAGGGTCAGCACTAAAATACACAGAAAGTTGTTGCTAAAAAAAGGTAGCAAAATATTTTTTGGTCACTGACAAAAAAAAAAAAAAAAAAA
>VZUA01005207.1:22002-40406 GCA_013401035.1 Horornis vulcanius
AAGAATATCCAGCTTGTATTCAGGAAGGGAATCATAGAAATGGGAAACCAGTTTAAGAATCTGTTGCCTATATTTGTATATGGAAGGGAAAGGAAGATATTTAATATATAAGTGTGTGTGTATATATATATATATATGTATATTTGTAGTTGCTTGGTTACTCAGGCAGTTTGACAGCCAGGCACAGCTTGGCATTTGTGCCTTTGGGAGCTAGGAAGGATGTGGAGAGATGGACAAGTATTTGATGGCAACAGAGGAGAGGAATTTTTTTCCCCACTACCCTTCCCTGCCAGGCATTCTTCTCTTCCACAGGTTCTCCCAGACACCTATCACATTGCTCTGCATTTCCATTAATCTCAGAAATTAATTGGTGGTAGCACTTTCTAGTACACTCAATATTCTATTTACTTTGAATATGCTTCTTCTTCTCTTTTATCCCCTTGAACCCCAGGTAAATTGTTAGTACTCAAAGTCACTTAACCTACCCTATCTTAAAATTGACTTGTCTATATTTGAATTCTTTCTTTTTTACACATTGAGCAGTCTTAGCCATTTAAGTGCCTTCTTAAACACATTAGAAGAAAATACACCACTATGAATTTCTTTTACTAAGCCCTTGATTTCTTCTCAATTTTTTTTCTTTCCAAGAATTGTATATTTGCCTTTGCTTACCAAACCCTCAGCTTCAGGTTTCTGACTTTTTAGACACATCTCTTGATGAACTAATTGCTAAATGTTCTAAAATTGAACAGAATGTCATTCCAATGCCTTAACATACCAACACATTCCTTGCACATTGTGGCCTTTTTAAGTAACGATGAGTTTCATTTCTATATAACCACACAAAGCTCTGTAAAGAAACTGTGTCATGTTCTACATTTTCACAAAGTTGAAAGGGTAGAAAAACTACCAGGATGACTGCTGAATAAATGACTGTATAAATAAAGCAGCTCAAGCATGTGACACACTCAACTTCCAGTATCTCCTGGTATGCCATAGACAGATTCCCATTAATAATTCTTTACTGTCTGGACCCACCATAAAATTTTCAGACTTACCCATGCTCAGGTTTTTTTGTTTCTACAAAACAAGATTTTCAGAGGAAAATACTGTATAGAAATGTAGTTCTGGCTCTTGCAAAGACTCACACATTTTTTTCTCAGGTACTGAGGCCTTTAACAGAGTCTTATTTTCAGGAATGGGGCCTAAGTATTTCAAGCTGTTTCTTTTGTCTAGCAGAGAGATCACAATACAATAGAAAAAGTCTAAGGATTAAAAAAACCCTCCACCACACTTGGAATTACTGAAGGTTTGCTTTCCTTTACTGGGCATCTCAGGGATCCAAAACCAGTGAGTTTCCTGTTGTTCCAGTTTTCACCCTTACCATTATAACTGTATTTTTCAGGGATACAAACTCACTGTATCCACCAAAATGTTTTACGTAGTAGTGGCTATTTACAGCCAGGGGAATATCTTTGGCTGCTCTTTCTGCTGCCCTCTCTGGTTTCCTCTGACTCCAGGGAGTCTGTCCACACTGTTGTCAGAGCAGAGTCAGGGTGGTGCATGGACAGCCAAACTACTGGAGATTCACTTTCTAGGATTGCCCACATGCCTGTGATGGGTTTTTCTGAACACCATGCTGCAGCCTCTGGCAGGAGGGAGAAGCCCAGAAACTGCCTGGAGCACCAGTGCCCTTCAAGGATAGCACAGCTAGCAGAGATAATGCACACTCTATTATCTTCCCAAGTGAAGGACTGTATGTGCAAGGAATATTTTGCTTTTGTAGTGTTTAATTCGGGGTTTCACTCTTGCTGTGTGTGCTGCTCCCTTTTCATGTTAGAGGAGACGAGTCAGTGCAATGGGCTCTGCTTCCAGAGCTGAGGGCAGGGAGATCTAAGCTGGTGCCTCATTCCTGGGGGCACAGCCATCCCCTGGGAACACTTCACCCTTGTGGTGGGATGTCTGACTGTGCCTGAGGACAGGTGGTGTCAGCTGTAATCTTTATGGAAGGGTTTTCTGTGATGTCTTCCTTAAAACCAGTCGAGGGTGTAAGCTTTTCAAGATGAAGCTTAGATACTTCAAAGGCTTGATGATGCAGGGCTATTTCAGTAGTCAGGAAACCCTGAAAATATCTTGTCTTTTTAAAAAACCTCTTTCTTACATAACTGCCTTGCAAAAAATAGATTTGAACCTTTCAATAGCAGCAACCAAAAGCTAAAAGGAAGTGAGTGCATCAGCTCATCTGCTGTTGTGACAGGTAATTTTATATATTGGCTTGCTAAATAATAAAGTAAAATAAATTAGTTCCTATCAAAAGTTTCCTGAATGCATTCAGCTGGAGCTTATTGTTATTTATTCATCTGTTGGATTGCCTTTGTAAAAGCCAAAAGCTGCTTTGAGAGTGTATGTGACTGGAATAGTCTAAGTGGAGAAGCCGTGAGTTGGGAAGGAAGCCAGCGAGTCATTAATTAAGGAGCTGTACAGTTTGCAGTCAGACTTTGTGTATTGTGAAAACTGCCTAAAAAGCAGTGACTGAGCTGCTCCAGCTGCAGGGGTGTCCCCTCGGGGCTGTGCCCAGGTGGGCAGGGGTGGATGTGCAGCTCCTGGTGCCCGAGGTGCCGGAGCAGGAGCTGGGAGCAGCTCGGGGTGAGGGCAGGGCTGCTGCCGGGCAGGAGCGTCCCGTCCGGGGCTGCCCACGGATCTGTGTGCTTTCAGCATCGCCCATCCCACCCCCCGAGGCTGTGAGGGCTCACTGGAGAGTTAGACTGCAGTGGAGCAGCTTTCTGCTTCCAGCTTGACGCGGCTTTATCTTCCTCTAGGATACAGAGGGTTCTTTGCACCCAGTCTATGCTGCCAAGTCTGCATTTCTGGCCACATCTAATGGCCACCGCTGCAGAAATAGCTGGGAGGGAGATGGGGAAGCAAATGACACAGCAGCTGTACTCTCAAACTAAAACCATTTCAGATCCTCCAGGTCTTATTTCATGGTGTTACTTTTCTGTCCTCTCTCAAAAGCCTTGTGTAATGCAGTCAGGAGACGTGCCTGGCTAGCACAACTGGCCTTTTCTGTGTCCCTACACTCATAACCCTTCTGACTGCAGTATCAAACTGTGGTTGAAGCCATTTCAATGGGAACAGAACTATGTATTTAAATTATTCTTTATCTTTGTCATTCGAAATATGTACAGTTAGCCGATTTGCATTTGAAAATGATGGAGAGGAAGATTCTGGAGAACAACAGCTGCTCAAACAAATGAAAAGCATTTTCTTCTTTTATTTATCCTGGAACAGTGAGTGTGGATACAGCATCTGGTCCTCCATGAGGTCTTTGCTTCTTGCCCAACTTCCAGCTGGAATGACTGAGAGTCAGTGTGATCTGCTGACCTTCCTCAAGGTCTCCAGTGATGCCACCCAAAACAGAACAAAGCATCGTAGCTGGATGCCTTTCATGCTAATCCCTGAATCAATACATTTCCAAGATCATTATTGGGCTTTCATGCACTGCCAAAAGATTGTGTTCCAGCAGTTTTCTCATTCTCTGTGTTGTGTATCCTTTGGAGCATTCTACATGATAAATCATTTTAACTCTCATTGTATGTTGCACTCCCCTTGTGTAATAATCAGAAACGTGGGAAACCATTCCTTCATATCTTCCCAAACAGAGACTGTAAATGTTGAAGATAAAGAAAGATGGAAGAAGTTGCAGCTCAAATGCTTTTGAGTCCTTGAAATGAAGCAGAGTGTTTGGAGGGTGCTACAGTTGCCCCACCTCCTGCCACATTCCTGTCAGGAAAAGTCAGGTTTCTCTGGTTGCCCAACAGAAAGGCACCTGAATGACAACCTCCCACGGGTTGGGATATTTATTTTATGTTAAAAAAAAAAAAAACCCAAAGACATGCCGGGACTTCAGCATCCCACAGGCGAGGAGTGTGTTGCAAATCCTCATCTGTTCCCGGGATGGGTAAATCCTCCAGGGTAAATCCTCCGCGGCCGAACCTGCACCCTTGGGGCGGTGACTCCTGGCAAAAGACCCGTGGGAGGTACAATCCCATTGTCTCCCGGGACATCAGCGAAAACAAACTGCCTGTTATTGTGAGCGAGAACAAAGTACTGCAGAGCAGCAGGCACCTTTGTCTTCTAATTAGCACCGATGGCTAAAGCTCTTTAGAGAAGGGACTTTCCCACTGTGTGTTTGCACGGAGGGAGCTGATCCGATGAGGGCAGCTGAATGCTGCGGTATAAATAATGAACTGCACAATAAACACCGAGACTGGTTCAGCTGAGGGAGAAAAATAAACACAGCAAACAAAGGCATTCATCATGTTAGTTAGAAATGTCATGTCAAGACCCAGAAGAGAGTCTTACAAGATTTCTCAAGAGTTCAGGTTAAAAACTTCACTCCATAAGTATAAAAAATACTTTGCACACCAAACTTTGTGATGTCAAGCATCCGCCCAAAGGGAGAATGAGCACAGATTTCCTTTTCTATCTATATTCAGTGTCTGGTATAAGTCTGACCTTTTGAAGAACTGGCTTTGCATATTCTTTCCAGGTGGCAGCAAAGAATTACTGCTTGATCTCTCCTCCAACAAGAAAAAATTAACGAAATATTTATTTCAACAATGGCTGTATATTACCCAGCCAGGGAATCTTGTGATGCACAGGGAAAGCATTTCTGTAGTAAACCACAATAAGGGGTGAGAATACTGCCAGTGCTGCAGAGCTCTGGGCTCAGAGCCACTCTCCTGGCTTTATTCAGAGGTTGTTATTGATCTAATCTACAGTGAGATGATCACAGGAGACACTCCTTACACTATTTAACTTGGATTTGGGGTTGGATGAAGATTTTTTTTTTGTTTTGTTTTGTTCTTTATTCTTTATTTGTGCTGTTATTAATACAACACATCATTAGTGAATTTCACAGGTAAGTGACTGTTGTCTCTCTTGACACATTATTAATTAAGAGTGATGAAGATGCTGCATCCCTCACACTTGAGCTACGTGACCAAGCCCAGTCTTGTGAACTACCTGCAGTGCACTGCAGGGCTGAGCCACAGCAGCACAGGGGGGACAAGGGCACACAGGAGCATTTTGTGGGGCAGGCAGCAATGCAGGCAGGGTGTCCCAATTCCTACACAGCTCTGAAGAGAGCAGGAGCCAGCAGACCCACTTAATGCAGACACACAGAGAAGCCAAAGCCAGGAAGGATATGTGAGATGCCAGCTCTCCAAGAGATTGATGTCTGACAGGAGGGAGAATACCCACCCAGACAAAAAAAGACCTGCCACTCTGAGGGCCTGCTCTGCAGAGATGTGATACTGGCCATCTGTTCATCTGCACATGGGTGCCTACAAGTCCTGAACTGGGGAGGCTGAGCATGCTGAACCCATTATTTGGGGCTGGCATTCCTGCCCCTGCTGCTCTTCAGTCCAATTTACTCAATTTAGGCACTCACAAGCAAGATTTTGATGACAGCTGCAATCATAACACCATAGATGGAGGGAATAAACAGACCAGCTCCTAATAGCTACTAGTGTTTGTTTATTTTTACAAACAAACATTTCTCCTGGAACTCATACCGCAAGCAAGAAAATCCATGAGATTTCCAGAAGCAAAGGGTGAAGTTAAGCTCCACAGAGGTCCCTTCTAGCCAGGTCACCGAGCCAGTGGGCAGCCTGTGACCCTGGTCCATGGAAAGGAGAGCCTTTGTTTTCACATGTGCTCCCAGATAAATGTGGAACTTGAGCAAGAATAAAATGCACAACTGAGATGCCAAATTTTAACAACTTACCACACTTTGTGTGTTGGCTGTCTGGAAGAGTTTTATGTCATTGGGTGGTGCAGCATCTGGCTTAATGGGACTCTGGATGTGGTGGTGAATCTGCAATAGAAGCTGTATGGAGAGCACACAAGGTACCCATCTTCAGTGCTTTCTTTCTTCTGTGTTTTTTTCCCCCTTTTATCCAAACTACAATTGCTCATAATGAAAATACCTGCTTGCTCTTCATCTGTGGAAGGCCCTAACACACACCTGTGCTGCCACAACACCTCCCCTGCACACACTCACACATCCAAGATGTCCAACTCCTCTCCCAAGCCTGTCAGAGATAGTTATCATCATAGCCTGGGCTCCTGAGCTTGCAAATGGCAATGCTGAAACATCCAAACAGGAGATGTCATCCTGTCACCATGAATGACAGATGATTACGGCCCTCTCTAGATGTCTGTAATTAATGTTACTTTTAAACTTGGACATGAACATCTAGGAGCACAGTAAATGGGGAAATCCTCCAGCAGCTTTGGATTTCTTTTCCTCTCCCTGCTTACTTACCCTACAGGTCTTTCAATAAATTAAAGAAATCACTAGCTGTTGCCTATAAAACATCCTAGAAGGGGAGATGAAACACAGAGCTCCAGATAAACATGTGGATAAGCATCACAGCTAAGGCTGAAGCATGGGTTGGGCACATGCCATCCTTCCCTGACAGTGTTCACACAGGAACAATGTGGGAATGGTGCCTCAGAGTCAGATCTTGAAAATCAGGACTGACTGCTACCACTCTCTCTTTGCCCTGTGCCTCCTCATAGCCCAAGCCACTGCTGGCTTTTATCACCTTTTTGCATCTATTTGTTACCATTTTTGCTCCCAGCCTGTGGCAGGAGGTTTTGTTAGGTCCATGCAATTCAATATGTGGGAGATGAGGGATGTCAGCAGTGAGCTCAGGTGTGGTTCAGGATAGCAACTTCTTGCTGCACATCCCGTATCCCTGTTTGACTGCCTGATGCTGAACATCAGTCAAAGGAGGATTAGGACTTTCCTGGTAATAGCTAAGCAGCAAAATGAACAAAATGCCTAAGCTCTTCCAATAAAATCATGTATTTTTAGTTTATGGAGATTTAAACCAAGACTCAGCCAGTGAACAAGAGAAAGAAGCAAAACAAAGATTATAGAAAGCTTATGTTTAAACAGTTTCAGCCCAAATATTTACTGATCACACACACACACACAAAAATGCTGGTATGTTTTGCAATGAAGAGCTTGAGACTTTAATTGCAAAGGAAACCAGGCTTGGGGATTCAAGAAAAAATAAACATGCCCCCTGCAGAATTCACTGTAAAGACTTTACATTTATTTACATTCCTGTTTTTCTTTAACCTACATTCCCCCTGACAGAGGGGTTGTTTTGGGTAATAATCTTTTCATATAGGCCAAGTCTACTAGAAACTATTTGTAATTCATTTAAAATATGGATTCTGAAATATACTGCAAATCCCTTTTGCTGAGATAAAAAAAAGCAGAGAGAAGAAGTAACATGCCATTTAATCTTTGGGCTCATCAACTCCTGGAAGATTATTTTGACAGTTAATTTGATGTATTTAACTGAACTTCCAGTCTACTCTCCTTGAAGAAAGCCATCATTTATGACTTGCTGTTGTGTAGGAACATCCCAGATAGCTGCAGTGTCTTTTGAAGAAATATTTACGAGGGGAAAGAGCATATATTAATGTCTCTTGCTGTTCAGGCTTAGTCCTAAAATCCACAGTGTATCCTGTGTGCCTCTTTCCCTGGCTCATATCAGCTGCTTCTGGCCCAGAGAGAGGGCAGCCAGGGAGTGCTGGTGGATGGGCAGCAGGGAAGACAAAAATGTGTGTGCCCAGGAAAAAAGGCTGATCTCCCCGTGGTGACACACACAGCCACAGGCTGCTGGTGCTGCAGATCAGGAGCAGCAGCATGTGCTGCTGCCCTGCACTGAGGCACAGGAGCTCCTCCTGCCCTTCCACTTGCCCCTCTTCTCTTGGCAATGTTGCCCTGCCAAGTGGTGCTGCACAGGGACTGAGGAGCTCCCCCAGCCCAAGGGGGTTTAACCATCCCTCTCCTTGCAGAAACAGGGAGAGGCTGTGGCCACACAGAGAGCGTTTTTGCAGGATTTATTGCTGAGGGTTTGCACTTTGGGGTTTGGGAGCAGAAAGGCAGCAACCCCCACCCCCTGACAGCCCTGACTGTGGGAGGGCTGGCTCAGAGCTCGGGTGCAAGGAGAGGCAGGACAGAGATGGCAGGCTGGGGACATGTCCTGGCACATGTGCAGTTAACTCAGCTTCCCATAAAACCACCTTCCTTCCCTCAGGGGTTTTTATGAGGTGAAGCTCATTGCACTGCAGGACACTGGGACTCCCAGGCACGAGCACTCCTGCAGAAGCTCACTGCAAGACAGAAAACAAGGGAGGCTTTTGTGTTACAAATAAGAAATAGGTCAGATCCCACAAATGCAAACAGACAGGGAGGAAGGCGCTTGTGGTTCTTTACAGGCATCTTTGGGATCAGCTCTGTAACAAGCACCAAAACCCCTCAAAGCACTGCACCCAGGCACAGAGAGCTGGCTCTTGCTGGGGTGCTCCTATCTGGGCATCACTTGTGGCCAGCACACTCTCCTTGCATATCCACAGGCTCTGCTCCAGAACCCACTGTCACACTTGCATGAAACTCCAAAAATAAACCACATCAGACTGCAGGAGCTGGGATCAGACCCTTCACCTGGTTGAAAAGAGCTCCCTGCTCAAAGGTGATGTTCTGCAGAGCAGCCCAGTGAACAGCACTCAGAGAAACAGAAACATTTCTGGACACAGAGAGAAAAGCCAGGCTCAATTTGGGCTCATTAGCATTTTTTAAATCCAGTTGATAAAGCTGTGCTATCCTTCTGCCACCTGTGTCTGGAGGGCTGAGGAGGGCAGGGATTGCCCATTGTTTAATACAGTTTGAACTGTACCTGGCATGGCAGTGGGGAGAGGACAGGGTGGCACCATCCTGTGACTGAAGCACCGTGTCCCCTCCTCCCTGTTTTACTGTCGGTTCAGCCTCACTCTTTTGCCATGTATTCCCCATAATGTCTCTTTTACACCAACCCATCCCACAGGTAGTGCTGCCCAAGTGAGACTGAGAGCAGCATCAGCTGCCTGCTGCAGCTCTGCTCTTTGCAGGCCAGCTTTGCCCCTGCATGGACAGAGGGAAGGAGACCCAGAGAGCAGGGGGGTCTTAGAGAAGCTGCCATCAGCAGAACCAGAGTCATTCTCCTAAAGCCCAGACAAATGCTGTATCCCCTTTCTGCATTTCTAGGTATTTTTGACAAGTTTTTGACTGTGGATGTTCTTGTCCTTCCCTTTCTCTAAAAGCACAGTTTAGAGGAAATAAGCTAATGATTTTCCCAGGCAAGATTAAGACTGTAGTACCATTTAATTAAGCTGTTGTTTTAAATGTGCTCTGATGTTTTACCAGCCTGTTGAAGGCCTGGGAGACGATAAATACTTGTCTGCAACCTCTTTCTGTGCTCTGAGAGCACATTTTAATTACCACCCTCTATCCCATTTGCAGCCAGACAGTTTACAAGCTCTCCACCGTGGTGCAGATGAACGATGGCACTTTTTGCCCTCCAGACAATGCCAGGCACTCGCCTGGGAAGCAGCTGAACAAAGAAGGCTCCTGGAGAGAAATAATTGAGGGCACCAAACAATTTACAGGACAGCATCTCCCAGCTTGTCCCTTTGTGACATAAGAAATCCATAAATAGGCCAGATCTTTGGATAGAGTGTTGTATTGAGGAAGGATAATAAATAGGACCCAAATAACAGTGTCCTAATCATGTCCCCAAGTCTCAAAGTCTTTGGGCCAAATTGTTTTGTTGCCAGACTTTAACCTCCCAGCCCCAAATCACAGCAAAACCTGAAACACCATCTGCAATTTGCAGAAACCACCCCAAATGTGGAGGCTCTCAGGAGTGTATTTTTCTTGTGTCTATCTTCCCTCCAAATCTTGTTGAAGTATCAAACAGTTAAAGAGCAGACTGTGGGTACAGTGGCATGAGAACAAATTCACCTGGCTGCAGCCTTCCTTGATACAAATATGCCTCAATATTCCTGCTTGCAAATCAGTAACTGCATCAAGAGATGTCAAAATTAATGAAAGGCAGCAAGGCAGCTGCCTCCAGAGCATGATTTGGGATGATACACCAGTGATGATTGGATCACCCTGACTGGCAAAAAAAAAACCAAACAACAATCCTCTGACTTCTTCCCCCAGACCACAGACACTTCCCAGCTTTTCAGGATCACAGAGTGAGCATCCAAGTGAGGTGCAGGTGCCCCAGAGGTTCCCAGCACCAGGGGGTTTGGGAACAAAAGCTCCCCTCCTTTCCTCCCTTAATTTGTGACCTTACCCACCTACATGGCAGGCACCTGGAAATCCCTTGGGCTGATCTAAGCCCACTAAATCATCTATCTTGAGACTATTTAGGACACAGCTCTGCTGGAACCAAGCAGAGTTGAAGCAAGGCAGAGTCATCTGGCTGAGAAAAACAATCCTGAGTGCCAAAATCACACCCAACCATTCTGCTGATGTTTGAAGGATAATGCCAGGTAAGGATTGGTCCTGATCAGTTTAACCTTCACTGTGCTCATCCTTGGGAAGTGCCAAATTAGTTAATCACAGCAGCACTAAGAAAAAAGATTCTCATCATAAATATTCACAGCATCACATGCAGTACAGAAAATCCTGTCTAAATGAAGGAAAATAAATTAGTTGAAGATACTGGCCTGCTGATTAAAACTTAGCACACATTCCCCACCATGGGCTGACATTTGCCTGCTCTTCAGATACTGCAGTCACACAAACACAGCCCCTCTGGCTGCTGGTGACATTAAAGGATGAAACTCCCCAGATTTTAGGACAAACAGGGATGATGGGAGTGACACTTGCTGATGTTTAGCCCTAAGATTCCTCAATGCACACTGCTGAGCCCTGCCCAAGAAGGGTGCAAAGCCCAAATCCTGCCTGTACCAGGGCAGAGCATCAGGGTGAAGGAAACCTGCAGGAAGGGCCAGGGCCAGAAGAACCAGCTCAGAATTGTGTTGCTGATACCAGAACCCCAGAGAGCAGCACCCATCAGGTAGTGGATTTGTTCTGAAACTCATACGTGAGAAATATATTCAAATATTAGTGATTATTTGGTTCTAAAAACCTATTTCCCCTTGAAATCACCCTTTGGCATGTGCCTATACCTTTTCCTTAATGTAATTAAAATCAAATTTCATGGCAGTTGAATCACTACACCCAAATTTGATTCAAAAAAAGCAAAATTACAAAATAGGAGGAAAAGGAGCACCCCTTGCATTCCCTACCAAGCCCTGATTAATTTTTTATTTACAATTATTTTCTATGCAGCACTCCAGAGTTCAGGTAGTAACATTAAAAATTCCCTGTGCCCTCAGATTTCCCTAATTAAAATTGACAACCCTCATTTGAACCACAAACATAATTACCCAATCCTCCTCACTGACTTGATAGCTGAGGTTGTTTGTTGATAATTTATGAGCATTGGAGAAGATGAACAACAAAGCTGAGGCTCTGAGAAACCTCTCAGCTCCTGCCTTTGATGTCAGAACGCGCTGGCAGCGGGAGCTGCTCGGAGGCTGCGCACGAGGTCCCTTCCTGAGGCTGTGCTGAGCCTCTCACCTGTGACAGGGACATCCACAGGACTCGTGGTCCCACTCCAGGGACTGGGAGAGATCCCTCTGAGCTGCTTTTCTGGAGTGTTTGCAGGAAGATCAGGGCAGATCCTAAACTCCAGCTGCTTTGGGGAGTGAAAGCTCAGCTGGGGTTGCCCCAGGACACCCCAAAAGGAGAGGACATCACTTGTGTGGTCACTTTGGTGTTTGTCTGCCCCTGTTTGAGAAGCTCCTGCCATCACCTCAAGCCAAAAGCCCACCAAAGCTTGGCTTTCTTTGATGGCATCACATCACACATGCCAAGCCACTCTTTCCAAGAGTCTGAAAAACAGTTTCTCCACACAGGTATATAATTTAAAACAAATTCCCCCAGCTTTTCCAGCATTTCCTTATCACCTACAAACCCCCCCATGTCTCAGCACCTGCACAAACTCCTGGCTGCAGTGAATACTTTCAGTTTGAGGTCGTGTAAAATCAGATCCATGCAACCCATTCATCCCTCCTAGTCTGGGTTTTGTGGAATCTGAATTTCCCCCTGCCCAGGAACACAGACCTGGGACACAAATTGCAGCCACCCCTCCCAGGGATAAGGGGCCCAGTGGGTGCAAAGGATGTTAATGGCACATAGGATGTAGGTGGCAGGCACCAGGTGTCAGCCAAATAACAGTTTACATCAGAGGTGGGGGTAGGGAAGCAGTGGAAAAAAAGAAAAAAATGTGATGCATTTGAATGACTGTTTGTTCTATGTCTATTTAAGGTTTTTTTCCCAGCCTTGCTCTCAGGGAGAAGGATAGAATCTCATTTTTGGGATGTGAAACTCGAATGCTACTTAATGCAGAACAGCAAAGCCTTTTCTCCAAGAAAAGCCTCTATCTTTCCTGTGTTTAAAGGTGATGAGAACATGGTGCTGTTTTGTCTGCCAGCTCTTGGACAGCCCAACCTACTCCAACTGCCAGGAATGTGGGGACTGGGGGGAAAAAGGAAAAATGGAGAAGAGGTTGAAGCACAAAATGAGGATTATTGGAAATGCATGTATAAATGAAAGAACATGCTGAGAGCTAGGCAGCATCACTGAGCAATGCAACGTGCAAACAGACAGAGCAAAGCATTAATATTCCCTGTTTGGTCCAGCTTTTCTATACATTCACAGCAAAAGCAATTCAAGTGCACTTTCCCCCAACCAAAGGATGTAGCTCTGCATCTTTAAAGAAGCTGTAACTCTATCTGTAAAGGGCAAAATAATTTATTTTCTTCTGCTGTTTATAGGAAATTAATAAATTTCATTGAATATTTGTAACTGCTCATTGCTCTGAACCAGCAGTAGCACAGAGTGCCACTGCTGGCTAAGGAGCGTTGCCTCTTCAGGGTTATTATGCTGAATTGGAGGAGCTGATAAATGAAAACCTAACCTGGGTAATTAAGATTTCCCTCCTCAGAGCTGGCCCAAGATGATCATAATGTTGTTTGATTGGATTCAGCATACACCAAAGTACCAGCATGTTTCATCTAAACTCTGTTCACTCCAAGGTCTGCTGGGCCCAACACCAATAACCCCACCATTTCCACTGCAACACAGGAATTCATCCACAGCACAGAAAATAATTGCATGATTATTATTATTATTATTATTTTAGTTTGTTTGCAATCCCCCAGAAGAAAGCAAATGTGCAGAAAGAAAAAGCGAAGTTGCAAAACTTCCAGGAATCCAACACAACGCTCCTCTCTATTTAAACTAAAATTTTATTGCTCTGATCTCAATCTGGGGCTGAATGAGATTCAGGGTTTGGGGGATTTCTTCCCCCAAAATTTGTGGCTTTCATAATAAATGGAATGTAAAGTGGTTGAAAGAATAATCAAAATGGCTCATTTTGAAATACTGAAAGGATGTTTTGACCTTGAGAAGAAGTTTTTCTTTCAGCAGTGGTATGAGACAGCAGCGTGGTGAGGCCAAGAATTGATGAAATATTTGGATATTGGTAAATCTACTGGGAAAAGTTCAGTTTAAAATGTACCCTGCTTCTGCTTCCAGCCAATATAGGGTTTTTCCTCTGACTTCAGATTGTTCCTAACATTTGTGTCTCTTCTGCTGTTTTCCCTCAGGCCGCTGCTATTTCATCAATAACCAACAGGAAAAATGACAAACTGCCAGAGAGCAATTAATATCCATCCATTTCCTCTTGCATTAGCAAAACACTCCATTTACAAACCAGCTCTGCATGCTGAAAGCAGGACACGTGCCATGATTGTGCCCATTTGTCACCAACCCAACGCCTGCTCAGAGAGGGAGCAGGGACAGCACCAGTCCCCAGAGCCTAATCCTGAATTAATGCCCTGGAGAAACCCCTGGAAAGGTAATAGAGAGATTAGGGTAGCTCAGCACCACCTCAGCTATGGTCTGGATGAAGGAGGACCGGGATTTCCTCTGGAGACTTGAAGAATGTAGGTTTGTGCAAGCAACAGGGTGTAGCTGAACCCCCAAATTCTGAGTGCTGTCCATCCTGCACAGGAGAAACCACCCAGATCTGTATCAGAGCTGCAGGGGAGAGATTATCCTGCTCTGCCAAAAACCAGCACAGTAGAAGGTCACAGTGGATGCTTTGCTTTTCCCACCAGAGCAGGAGAGGTAAAAGGAGTTGCAGAGGTTTATGAGGTGGGTACAGATATGTTCTGGGAGAGTTTTGGGAAAGGCCTTTTCTTCATGATCACATGCCTGTGTGGAATTAATAAGCACAAGTCCTTGGGTGCACAGCTGCTGTCACCAGCTCTGATCACAGGTTTGCCATCAGCACAAAAGCCAGCTTTAAGGACATCTCATTAAAAACAACATGGGACAGGATTTCCCCAGTCCACAAAAACAAATTACACATCTCTGCTCCTGCTGTGTGTATGAACAAAAGAGCTTCTTTCTGGGGTTGTGCTGCTGCTCAGATGTATACTAATATAGCTGGGAAAACTAATCCTGAAGTTAAAGCACAGCAAGGGAAGCAGAGAGCTGGGCTGCAGAAGTTCCCTCTGAGGTGGTCCCGTGCTCACACTGAGATCAGGCAGTGACCTCCCCCTGCTCCTGCCATGGAGGGGACTGAGCCATGCTCTGCCTATCCCACCACTCCAGCACACAGCTGAAAATAATTATTCAAAGTTTTAACCCTGGCACCGTTGCCAGACAATTATTATATTTTAAGTTCACCCCATACAGCAGCTTAACTGTGTTAAATCCAAAATGCTGCTGTCCCCAGACCTCAGGGGATTTCTCCACAAGGAGAGTGATACTGCTGACAATGAGGCAGGAGTGAAACCTCAGCATCTTGCTTATGAATGGAAATAAATTTGGGCTTTTGTGCTAATTAAGTACATCTATTTTGTTGTTGAGGCTTAGCTGTTATTGATTTTAGACTACATTTTCTAGTCAGATGTGGTTTACCTCAGCAAAGAGAGATGGGAGAAAATGTGCTTTTTAGTTTTTATGTCATATTTCCACTGCTCTTACCATTTAACAGAGCCCCTTACAGTTACCAATTACTTCTCTTTCAGCTCTCACTATGAAATAGGAAATCCTTGTGTTCAACAAAGGATGATGAACAGAAGCACTGGACAAACTCTGCAGTTTGCAGAGTCAGGGGACTTGGGGCAGTGCCATGAGTGAAAAACAGGACTAGAACCAAAACCTAGTTCTGTTTTGGTTTTAGTGCTGTGGGGACCCCTCCACTCCTGCTTGGCACCATTCCTGGGTCTCCTTGTGCCACAAATGGCAAAATCCTTTGTGAAGTAGCTCCTCAGCCACACTTTCCACCCAAAGATAATGAAATAAACTGGCAGCAATTTTAGTTGTCATCTGCAGAGCTGTGAACCTCATTTGCCCACCATAAGTCCAGGGTGACCAGTGAGTCATTGAAACAGGCACAAACCCCTTTCAGTCCTGCTCAGGGCTGCTGATGAGAAAGGTGTGGAGAATTTGGAGCACATCCACTGCCTGCTCTGCCTCTTTCCAGCAGGATTTTTTTGGTGCTCCTTCCTGGACAAACCTGTCTGAGCCACATGCACCCTGAGGGCAAGTTAGGCAACCTTCTCCTGACTCATGGTCTGTAGGAGTGCTCCAAAAACATCACTGACCGTGTCCAGGTGGAACACTTCAGTGACTCAACACATTTACCTACCACCCAGGAGCTCCCCAGCCCTGCTCCTGAGCTGGGAAGGCCAGAACAGGTTCTGCCAGGCAGGGATCATGTCCTGCTGTTTACCACAGAGCTGGTTGTTCTCACCCAGCTCGATCTCCTGGCTAATTGTGGCAATGACAAATCCATCTCTCCATTTCTAGCAGCCCCCCTCAGGCCTCAGCTGGGGAAACCATCACTGAACCACACCTTGCCCGAAGCAGAGCAGCTCAACCCCCAGAAGCCTGCTAGGTTCACTGAACTGGCACCTTCCAAGAACATCAGTCCCAGCAAAACCATCCCACAGCACCCCTGGCACTCCTGCAGCCTTCACAAAATTTGTGTTGGGGGAGAAAGTCCCACATTGGGATGCCACAGCACAGGCCAACCAACCTACCCAGGCCCACACATCAGCACCACCAAGCTGGGGGTTCTACAAGTCAGGAAAAAAAATGGAAGTTGCTGAAGCTGCTGTAATTCCAAACATCCAGGACTCAGGTGGGTGTTTTTTGCTGGCAGTCACCTCCTCACTCCTGCCCCAGGCAGGGGGACAAGCAGAGTGTCCCAGCCCAGTGCCAGGACCTGAGTGTGGAGATTAGAGCAATTTGGACCTGTCACTTTGATGCACAGTGTTTTGCTTTGTGGTCACAGGCCTCTTTCAGTAAATAAAATCGGAGATGATTTCCTTTACCCCATGGGATTTCTTGATGCTACAATTAGCATCTGAGAAGACTTTAAAACTCAGGAGTGTAAATTTATAGACACAGCTGTCAGAAAGGCTGAAAAACTCTCATCCCTTAAATTACCAGCATCCTTGGCTGTTCAGTGCTGATACAAAACCACAGAAGACACCGTGCTGGCAATGCCATTCCCTGTGTCCTCGTAACAACTAAAACAGGATAATACACGTAATACAAATAAAACTGAACATAATGCAGTCTTCACAGTTATAATTTATTTTAAGATCTACACATGGGTTAGGCTTTCTATATAATTAAATCTATAGATTGCCTTTGAATGCTTACCTTGCAATTCCTGGAGCTCTGATGAAAAGTGTGCTGTTTGCAATGACAAGATTTATTGCATCTAGCACTCTATATTATAGCTGCTCCGCTAACCACAATAAACAAGATATGAAAAGCAATCATACAGATAATGCCATGGAGGAACAAGTACCAGCTTTGTCTTTAACCCCTTCACCTGCCTTTCTGCTGCAAACTCCAGTCAGCATTCCTGCTGCAGCAACCAGCCCCGGTGGATTAAGGATTTTGTTTCTGTAGTAACAGACTCAGGGCTTGGGTTCCTTTTCCCTCATTTCTAAAGCAGCAGTATTGCTGGGAGAGTTTCCCTGTCACTATCAAAGGTCACAGTCCTTGTCTGGAGGAAAAATAACTAAGTAGAGCCAAGCCAGCTGCTGTGGTGGGTGTTAGTGAGGAGTAATGGGACAGAACCATGGCTGTCCCTGTGGGACTGGAGCTTTGCAATGCTTCAACCCACGCTTAAAAACGCCATTGTTTCTGAATTTAAACCCCTTCCCAAAGGCTGGAGGTAGGTTCCCAGCAGAGCTGGGACATCCCAGCACTGCTCTAGGCTCAGCTTTTTACAGCCCAGCAAGATGTTGTCAGCTCAGGACACAGTAATTTCATTAGTCATGTTTTGCACCACAGAAGCCTGAATTCGACCCTGGAGGCCTATAAACATTATTTAAAGGGGGAATTTCCATGTCGAGGTCATAAGAAGATACATAAGCTTAATCAAGACACAGTTCAAATTGAATAGTCCTTCACTACCCACATGCCTGAGAATATTTTCTGAAATCCTGCTCCCCACCTTTAAATCTTCACCAGATGCAGAAATAAACACTCCAGAGGCCAGGGTAGCAACCAAAGGCAAGAGTAGCACTGATAAAAATATTTTTTTTTTCCATCCTTGTTCATGCAGTGTGAATGATGAGTCCATATTCCTCACACCTAATCAAATAAATAAATCCTTGCTAAATATGAGCACATAGGAGGACAAGAAAGCAAGCAGCCACTTGCCTTACACATGAAAACCTTTGGCCATCTCAACCCAGAGGAATGAGAAATGCTCCACAAGTAGGAATTCACTGCCCTATTACAGTGCTTTCTGCCCCAAAACTCAGTTAACCATTTACAAACAGGATAAAGCCCTTCTGTACTCTTTATTATTCCGCTTTATTATCAGGGACAACTGATTTCCTTTTTTTCCTACCCATATTTTTTTCTGGTTTTAAGTCTGTCTCCACTCAGTCAGAAGCTGGCACAGTTCTTGTCCACATAGAAGTACCCCAGAATAATAAACTCCTTGTAAGTGATGCCAAAATCAGGCACTGGCAGGAGAGGGGGCAGCAAGGTCTTGGGTTTAAGAACAGACCAAATTGTTCTACCCAGGGTAGAAAAATTAAAATATGCTGGAAATAAATATAAAAATAGCCCGGGTCTGCAGTCCAAACAGAGCGTATATTTAGTAGTTGTGAATGGGAAAGAGCAGAACATTCCTGGAAATTGTTCAAAAAGCATCCAAGATTACAAGATTTCCAAGCAGAGAATCTTAAGGCAGGTTGCTATGGATCCTGGGAAGGGTGTTAGTCTCTGACCCTCATAACAAAATATGTTTCCCAAAAGCCATTTCTTCCAGGAACTGCAAGGAGGACTTTAATTCTGAAAACCTCCATAAAACAAGTAGTTTGGAACACAGCACCCTGACACAGCACAGGACCTCCAGCACTGGTGACAA
>VZUA01005208.1:1190-17440 GCA_013401035.1 Horornis vulcanius
AGTTAAGACTATTTCAGTCTGAATTTCCTAATGATAAAATCAAACTTCTTTCTGACACACACCCCTGTGACAAATTGTTCTGCACATGATGGAAGGGGTGTCATGAGGGAACTGACCAGTCTCTACCAGGCTACTTGGCTTTATTAAGTGTTTACTGACATCACGTGTCACTTAAGGTGTCATTTTGCTTCTATGTTGTACACTTGTATGGCAGCCATTACAAATAATCATGAGGCTATTTACTGACAGCCAGCAGAAAAATGAAGTTTTATAACCCATAAAACAGTTAATATGGCAGGGGCAGATGACAAATGAAGCAGCAGGAAATATTTGATTATTCGTAAGTCAAATGACCCCTGAAAGACAGCAGTAAAAACTGTAAAAGATGTTCTAAGATGATGTGAGGCTTCAGGCAATGTGACTTAGCACATCTTGCAGTGAAAACACGCTGGTTTATGAGCCCTTGGCTGTGTTTTGGCAGGGGGATGGGAGGCATTATCCAGCAGAGACCTGTTCTGCACTGCTGAAGGACAGGGGATTTTGGTGTCTGATCTCAGAGGAGAGAATGACAGAAAGATTTTTCCTCTCCCATCAGCATCTCACCAGTGTCACAAGTTAACTGTGGGGGAAGGAGGACTGGCACCATTTGTATTTTAATTTTTACCACCCCGGTTTTTCCTATGTGAGTCCTTTGGCCCAGTCACACCAAACCTTTATTTCATTCCAAATAACTCTCAGGTGGATGAGCTGATCTAGAATGTGGTTTCACACAGGCTTGTGCCGCCAAGCTGAGGATAGTCCTTGTCTACCTTTTAACCCCTGAACTGTAGGCTTCATTGTCATTAGAGCAGCTCAAATCACAGGAAAAAAAACCCCACTCCTGCAGCATTTTCTGAGAAATAATATGTTAATTCTTGGAAACAACTTCACTTGGAAGAGTGGAAAACTGATATATTAATGTCACTTGAATGAAATGGGTGATATGTGACTTGTTCTCTAAGTGGCTTGTGTTTTTCCATCCCAATGTTCAGTCTGTAATGTGAGTTTTAAGTAGTGCACCATGTTGCTTTCATGTTTTTTTTGTTGTTTGGAACATCAGTCTGTTTCCCTTGCTCAGTTTAAAGCAGCACTATTTTTGTACCTTGTTTTGTCAAGTGCTGTACAAATGCCATGGAGAAGTCCCACTCTGAAGGAGCCTTTGTAACATTTCGGAGAACAACCCAATAATTGCTCTGCCAAGTCACTTTTGTAACCTTCAATCAGCATGTCTCAAACAGATGCTGCCTGCTTATAATGAAATGGAAGCTACTTTGTTTCCTTTTGGCCCTAATATGTAGGTTTATTTAGGTCTCTGGGTCTTAGGGTTTTGCAGAAAGGCTGAAAAATGTGAATCAAATGTAACCAGTTCAGATAGTTAATAGTGGATACTAAAAGAATATAACCCAGGGAATATGAATTCCTTATGCACCTACAAAAAATACAATTAAAACTGGCAAAAATCCCAAATATAATCATTAGTTGTTCTAGGATTCAACTTCCTGGAAAGTATTTTAGCTTTAAGTTCACAAGCAAATTCTAAAAGAAATAATTATATGGCAACAGTGTGAACATTCTTTCTCCAATAAAAAACTGTTATGATGCAGGGGAGGGGCATAATAGGCTCCCTTTATTTTTAATTTAAGGGTAGTGCAGGCATCCATATTCAAACACATATTCAAAGTTCGATTTGCTATTAAGGGAAAGTGTTCTGTGGGTCTCTAACTATACCTGTATCATTATCCAAAACTGTAGGGAAAAAAAGGCCTGGGAAAAGTGGCAGTTTGGTATCTCACCTTGAGGCATCAGTAAGAATTCTTTCTTTTTGTTCTTCAGGAAGGAAGAAAAGGAAAACAATTTATAGGTACATCCAGGAGTCTTTTTTCTTTAAAAACACTTTGGTATTCATAGTCAAAATCACTGAATTATAATCAGTCTTTACTACTTGTCTCTGTTTTAGACACTTTAACTGTAAAAATTCATCCCATAAAATGCAATATTTATTTAATTCAACGCAATTATGTATGGATAAAATTTAAATAGGACTATTGTCATTTTAATTTAAATTTTTTGTCAGGCAATTCAGTTTCATGGCAGTTGATTAATAAACCAAAAATGTTCTCTATATTCATAAATCAACCCAATGTTCAATTTTTTTCAAAACACTGAATTAGGCACTCTGCTAGGGCACTGGAGAAGAAGAGATTACATTGCTTTCACTAATAGCTTTTCTGAGTATGCAAATTTTTAGTCAATTGTAAATGGTTTTGCAGAAAGGAGACTGGTGTAGAAATTTAAAAAATAAAAATCCAACAGTGTTGAGGTAGTGAATGAGTCTATCTCCACTCCTGCCTCTTTAGGTTTTTATATAAAACAAATTATTCTGACACCTAGTGAGGAAAATTTCAAATTGCCCAATCTAAAACCAGAAGCATAACTGCTGTTTGGTGTGAAATTATTTCTTATTGAAATTAATGGCTGTATCTGATGAATATTGCTGTGGGAAGGGATTCCCTGGCATTTTTTGCTGACTTTACAATGGTGCTTGTAAGTGAGCTCTTGCAGAATGAGCAAAAATTGTCATCAGATTTAAAGCTGTTAAACTATTTAGTGCTGAGCTCCAATCCCACAGGGCTGGTTACTCTCTAAACCAGAGGGAAAACTCTTGCAAATCTGTCAGAGCTCTGATGTCAGTATTACTGCTTGAGGTTCTGCTTCAGTCCTTGGCTGGTGCACCTTGTGCACCTGGCTGTGCACCATGTCTGGAGTGTCTTGGTTCAGAAATGCTCTTCACCTTGTGCCCAAATTCAGCTGTGCCTTGGGGCCTTTGCTGTCCAGCCCACGGAGTTTCCACAGTGATCACATCCTCTGTGGGGACTGACAGTGGTCAGAAAATAGATTTTTCACGCTCCAGGCAGTTACTGGAGCCTGTGAGAAAGCTCAGCACACAACTCTCATTCTGGCCTGGGAAATTTTAAGGAGGAACCCAAAACAATCCTTCATAGATAGCCTCCTCCTGACACCTGGTACTTTTCCGTCTTCTTTACTGGCAAAGATGTTTACAAAAAAGGTGTTCCCTGAATAACCAATCCTATTCATTGTAGTGAAGCACTGTATAAATCAATCTTTCTTTCAATAAAGTCTCTGCTACCTGCTCTCCAAGAAGATTGGAGTCTAGGTGTCCTTACTTGAGCCATCCCAAATTGTAACAATAATCCCCTGCCCCTCTGGTGTTGCAGGAGCTCCCAGCAGTGTGAGTTGTTCCAAGCAAACCTCACAGGGACAAGGCACCGGGTTTTGGAGCAGGTCCAGTGTCACCTGGAAGGTTCCTGACTGAGTTTTCTGTTGTCATCTCTCATTCCCCCTGCCCGAGGCTTGGGGAGGGTGAGAGGAGCCTGGCTCCTCACCCCTGCAGGATGCCTGCTGATGGGCTCTGCGGAGGTGCTGGCACATCCAGCAGTGCAGAAACACTGGCACAGCTCACTCCTGCATCCTGCAAAGATGAAGGGAACTAAAGCAAGAATGGAGCCTGCTGCAATGGACATGAACAGAAGAGATGCAGGTTCCTCTAGAAAGTGGTCAGTGGGTTCTCCTTTACTGTGGGATGAGCTCCTCTTTTATACAGAATGTCAGAGGCCAATTTGATTGGTAACACAAAGGTAAACTTTTCAATCAATTGGTCATCCCAGAGGGACATCAGAAGAAGGTCCCTCCTAAAAGAAAGAATGTAAACATCCTTATATTTACAAAACATTGTTCTTCTGTTTATCAGAAGAACGCCTGGGAAAGAACCCTTTCAAGATCAAAACATCCCAGGCATGAAACTCAGGACTACAGGAGCCAATCTCCCTTTTTCCAAACTGCCCCTCTCCATAGGCTTTCCTTGGAAACTCCTACTAGCAGTAAAACTTTGGATTACCTCTAATTAGGCAATCTTTCCTCATCTTCTGGGCAAGGATGAGACCTCCACAGTGGATGGTTTGGTATTTGTTGTCCCAGCTGGGACAGCCTCCTCTGCTAGACCAGGATGTGGAGACCAAAGTGATCCTTTAGGTCTCCTGAAGTTTTCTTTCAGCCTCTGAAAGCCTGCAGAAATTTTCTGTGTGTAAAACAAATGTGGAGTCAGGCCCAGTGCTATTCTGTACACCAGATAAGCACAGCAGCATCTCCTGGCACTAAGCCAAGCTAAGCTTTAATTCTGCAGAACTTTCTGGAAATGCTGGAGGAAGTGGCAAATCTGTGCCATGGCGCTTTGAGGATGTGTCTGGCCCTGCCATGTGTGTCCTGGCTCTCTTGGACATCCTCTCTTTACCCCTCCAGAACAAGGTCAGAGTGACCACAAGTTCAGGGTTTCTTGCCTCTCAGATACTGAAACCTGCAAAAGTTGAAAAAAAATCATACTTGGGTTAATGTACTGCAGTCCTGCACTAATGCCAGAGTGCTGGAGTAATGAATGTAAAGGATGTGAATGGATGTTAATAAATGCAAATCTTTCATATCAATTTGATATTAGGTTGTGTGGAACAATAACACTGAAAATGGTTTGTCAGTTTGATTAATGTACCTGTTTCTTACACAGCAAATTCTGCAGGAGCTTGTATTCCTATTCCTCTAAAGCAAGATTAGAGCTGCAAGAGAGCTTAGGAAAAATCTCTGTTTTGCTGCTCAAACAAAGTAATATATTTAATAAATATTATCAGAGGGCTGACAAGAAGAGCAATCCCTTGATTAAATATTTACCTTTTGAGACTTAATTGTAGAAAGCATCTTAAAGCAACATGTTATGAAAGGACTCTGAAAGAACTCTCAAAACCTGGAAAAGAGTGACAATCCTCTTGGATTAATCAAGATTTTAAAAACTACAGGTCAGAAGATTTTTATAATGGAGTGTATTTTATAAAATTTTCTAAATTATATTTTAAATAGAGATTTGAACTATTTTTTTCTTACATTCTTAAATCACAAGTTCTGCTTAAGCTGTTTTGTACTGCAGCATTTTGAAGATTGAGCTGCATCTCAATTCTTCAGGGCCAAGGTTTTTTTCAGAATTTAACATTATCTCTACCTTCCCCACTTGCCTCATTGAATCCAAGTGACACTGCATGGACTTAAATGAGACTGTATGCCAGTAAACAGAATTTTCACCCAGGATGTCGCTATAACAAACAATTCAGTCATTTTAAATCCTTGAATTTTACCCTTTTTATAAAGGTTTTAACAATTTATACAAAATACTTCTGTGGGTTTGTTACAATGCAAAATCCTGTACACAATCACCATTTTAACAGTGCTGTTATACTGACGGTGGCAGAGTTCAGGATGCTCCCATTTGTGAATTTTTGGGAGAACTACATACACAGCAGCTGCCTCTGAAGCAGCTCACATCCCTTCCAGAGTCAGAACTCTGGATCTAAAGGAAAAGCCTGAAGCCATTTAAATAAGGACCAGTTAAAACAGATGACCTCTAGATCCAAATCCATGTGCTCAATGCCACTTGAAACTCAGCTTGACTTTTGAGAAGTTTGTGAAACTGGGGAGCAGATGGTTCTGCTGAAAACCTTGCCTTCCAAGCAACATAAGCAGTTCTATAAGATGTGTCAATTTTCTTCCTCTGTGTGTCAGAAATGGAACATTTAAAACCAATAGGTGTTATGCTCATGTTAATTTCCTAAAAGCAAAGGATGCTAGTTGCCATTTCAGTGAAAACTGACTAGGTCAACATCAAATAAAAGTACAAAATCCAAATTCAGCCTGTTAAAGGCTGACTGATCTATCCAGAACCACTTACGCAAACATAAATGCAAGATGGCTGTCTTTTCCTTCAGGATTTGTTTGTGGTCCAAATTGTGTTGTAAAGCATAGCTGAAAACCTGCTGAAACTAATTTGGGATCAATGAATTTACAGTCTGATTCCAGTTTGATGTCTCATATAAAATCCTTGTAGGTCTCTTCTTCCTAAATATTATTTTCTGAATGAAATTGTATTCTGTCACAATTACATGTGTTGAGAACACTGCAAAATGACATCTAGAAAGTGATGTGCTTCTTGCTGTCAATATTTGTTGTATGCCAGGCTGACCTTTTGGATGATAATCTCTGTATTTGTGGAGTAAAGAGAGACTGATTTTGTTGCTTTATTCTAATTACACTGCAGTGTAGCAGTACCACACGCTTTTGAAGGGTGTTCAGGAACCAAAATGTCAGTAACACAAACAGCTTTCCATCTGCTCCCAATTTAAACTGAGTGAGTTTCTGATTTTGTGGAAGAAGGTCATTCCTACAACTGGTGAAAACTGGTAATCAGTTAATCAAAATGCATTGATTGCTCTAATTATTGCATCTTGAATAGGGTTTTTTGTGAACCTTGCTCACCCCCAATTCAGTTTTGAAATGTTTTGCTTTCTATCCCATGCAAATCTATGGTTTAAAAAAATGTTGACTTCATCAAGTATAACTTCTTTATTGTGAGTTAGAGCCAGACCCACCAGTGGGTGCTGACAATGTTAGACCATCTCATTTATGTTAGCTGACTGGAAACAAACCAGTAAAATCAGTTTGAGCAACTTTGTACAGGGTCAAAGTTGTTGTGTATTACCAGAGAGCCAGCCTTGACCTGGATTGCTCATAGCACAGAATGAATATTTCATGTAAACTAGAAACTTCTTTGGCACTTGGACTCCAAGTTTGACCTACAGCCTTTGATTTTTGCACATAAGGAATCATAGTTTTGTTAAGGTTTTGGTTGTTGCAGCAATACTTTGTCTAAGGAAGAGTGAACAGGAATATGTTTGTGTTTAATTCTGGGCCATGGAGTCTGAAATCTGTATGTCTTTTTACATTTTTGTGTAGAAAATACTGCTCCATTTCTACATGTCCAAGTTAAATACAAACTTAGGGTACTCTAGTTTCAAAAAAACTCAAAAAAAAAAAAACCAAAACAACAACAACAACTGACAACAACAAAAAACCTAACCAAAACTACCTCTCACAGTGCTAAGGAAGCACAATGCATGCAATTCCAAGAGAAGCAAGTAAAAAGCCAGTCAAGCTTTGCCTGAATGCAAAACCCAAAGGAAACTGATTTCAGGTTAAAGTCTTAAAAATATTGACTGTACTGGATAAGCAAGCACCTGAAAACAAACTAGTAAATGATCATGTATTCCTTCTGTGGATTGAAATCTAAGATTAAGGATGAAATAGCTAGATAGCACTCACTTTCCAGGTATTGATACTAAGGAAGCACCGTTTTCTAGGAAAAGAGCATGTTTGCATAGCAGTTTAATTATGAATGTGAATGTTTTTACCTAGATGTGCTCAAAAGAAAAGAGCAATGGCCTTTGGATGAAACCTTGACTACTGAAACAAGAATCTAACAAATTTGTCTAACAAATACAAACCATATAAAGTGTGCCACATTCGAAATAATTTTATTGAGTCCTAAAAGCAGATCAAAATGAATACTGAAACAATTAGCAGAAACAGAGATTAAACTGTTTTTCATGACAAAAGTACCTCTATAATTCAATCATCTATCCATGAAGCACCAACCATGCTGTCAGAAATTGGCTCAGCCATGAGCTGGGGGAGCTCAGATTGGAACTCCACTTGGGGAATGCTCCACAGTAATTGCTCTTTGAGTATTTTGCCTTGGAAAGCATCATCAAATGTCCCTGCTGGGGATGAGAAGGGACCCCTGGTCTGACTGGATAGGACAGTTGGTGAGAGCAAGGAACCAGAGCTGATTTTCCTGATTTTAGTAAAGCACTGTGCCCATTTATGTGATGTCCAAAAGCTGAATCAGACTTGGGGCTGATGAATTTGCAAAGCTTCATTTGCCTTAGATTATTACTGAGAGAATACTGAAGCTATTGTCACCACAGGCTTTACTGCTACTGGAGATAAACCTGTTGGGATTTTGTCTAGACAGAGCTCAGATAAGGCAATTGGGGTGCTGAGAACTGCCTTGGCAATCTGAGGAATTGCTGTGCCACTGCTTTCTTCCATGGTGGTAGGAAGAGGAAAAAAATCTCTGCTTTGAAGAAGTGTACCCTGAGGTTGAGACAGACTTCTGACTCTTAACCCAGTGACAAGAACTTCTCCAAAGGTCCAAGTAACTTCTTATGTTGGCAACTTGACAATTGGCTCCAGTCTTGCTGCCTGGTAGATCCTGCTGTGCCTGGACTCAGGTTGCCTACAAACAGAGAGTAGAGGACTAATTAATAGAGTGCTAATTCTGCCCTGCTCTGGCAAGTCATCCTGGCAGGGAACAGGACCACAGTACATATGGTCTGTCCCAAGCACTGGGCATACCAAATACAAGTTTCTTCTGGCTTCATTAGCAGGCCCTGGATAAAATCTGGAAGCATTTCACAAATTTTGAAAGCTTGAGAGCTCAAATTTCATTCCAAGTCTGGACCATGTGTCCTTTGAGCTACAACATTTCTGCAAGAATGGCCAGACAGATGAAGGCTTGAACCCGTGAAAAACTGTGGAAGAGGAGTACAATAGAAAGTAGGTATTGAGTAACAGTAGAAAAATAAATACTTGATAGGATTTGGAATTTCAAAGAAGCTTTCAAACAAGAAGTAGATTTATCTTTTAAACATTTGGAGTCCTGCATGAAAATATACAGGAATACATTCTGGATTGACAAAGTGACCCTTTCAGACTTGCTCTTGAAATACCATCAACAATTCAAGGAACTACAATTTTAAAATCAATCTGAGAGCAGAGCTCTAGAAGATGATGATTTGGAAATTAATTTTGTGAACACCACTTAAAATGTCCAGTAACGTGACATTGAGGTAGTTGTTGAAAATAATTTAGAAATTATAGTGAGCTCTGACAGCTCTGATATGATGTTGTTCCTGAGGCTGGGATTTTGATCTCAGAAAGAAGTGCATCATCTTGGTTTTTCCAGTTTAGGAAGTGTGATTTCATGTTTGGCCAGACAGTCAAGGACTGCAAAAGCGTGGTACCAAAAACTCCAGATCCAAAAAAAAAGTTCCCTTAAATCTTCCTTCCTGCAAGTAATAAAAGTATATATATATTCTTTTTAGCTACAATATTGAGTGAGCTGGCTTAAAATTCTCCCTGCCTCACCCCACTAAAAGACCAAAACCAAACAACAAAAAGATGGAAAAACAACTGCCTTTAGAGGTTATATTCTTGAGCTAGGAGAGCTAGTCCTCTCCTACTCTTGGTTCAAGCAGAGATTACACCTTGGACCACAGAAAATCCTCACTGAAAGGCTCTTTGAAATTTAGATATGAATTAGTTTCTCAGAAACCTTTTTCCTTTGTGCATCTTCTGAAAGACAAGCAGGTAGGGGGGTTTTGAGAATGGTAAGGCAGTTCTTGATAGAACAAAAGGCTGACAGTTAACCTCCTGCATTAAAGCCCATCTCAGTCCTTTTCCATATAAAAACAGCATTGTCAAAAGATTTACTGTTCTGAAAGCTATGTTACTATTTTATTGAACATTTTGCCAATTAAAAAGAACAAGTTTTATTCCTTGTTGCCTGCAAAGGTAAATCTTTTCATCTGCCTGATACTAACAGCCTGTGGTAAGTCAAATATTGTCTGACATAAAACACATGTTTGTAAAATACTCGCCTGCTCTCCAAACCTGCAGGAGGCCAGGATATTTTGGGGTAGGCAATGGAATCAGCAAAGGCTCTTTGTCAGGTTCTTTCTGAAGCTGAAGCACTGGGGGAAACAGCATTTTTCAACACTAAATCTCAAGGTGAGAACCCTCAACCAAACGTTGACTGCTTTGTTTTTCATCCCTTCTTTTATTAAATGGTGGATTTTGAGTGGGGAATCAAACACAGTTCAATTCCCATGCCTAAAACAAATGGCAGAGAAGACCTGCAGTTCATCAGTACTTCTTGCTAACAGTTAACACAGTCCTACCTAATTCAGCCAGATCGAAGTAGCAGAGGTAAAATATGTGAGCCAGTTGTTCACTGGTTGACAACATCTGGACATGAGCCCAGGTGTGCCCAGGTGGGCAAGAGGCCAATGGCACCTGGGCTGTGCCAGCCATGCTGTGGCAGCAGGGCCAGGACAGGGACTGTCCCCTGTGCTGGGCACTGCTGGGGCCACACCTCAGACCCTGGGGCACTTCTGGGAACCTCAGGACAAGAAAGACATTGAGGGGCTGGAGCGTGTCCAGGGAAGGGAAGGGAGCTGGGGAAGGGGCTGGAGCACCAGGAGGGGCTGAGGGAGCTGTGGGGGCTCAGCCTGGAGCAAAGGAGGCTCAGGGGGAACCTTCTGGCTCTGCACAACTCCCTGACAGGAGGGGGCAGCCGGGGGGGTCGGGCTCTGCTCCCAGGGAACAGGGGACAGGATGAGAGGAAATGGCCTCAAGCTGTGCTAGGGGAGGGTCAGGTTGGATATGAGGGAAAATTTGTTCACTGAAAGGGCAGCCAAGCAATGGAAAAGGAAAGTGGTTGAGGCACCATTTTGAACACCATAAAGTGTTCAAAAAATGTTTGGATGTGGCTCTTGAGGACACAGTTTAGTGGTGAACATGCCGGTGGTGTTGGGTTGACCATTGGCTTTGCTGTTCTTTGAGGCTTTTTTCAGTCATTCACCAGCCTCCTTTCTGCCTGCATAATTTTTTTTTTTTGGGAACCTGCTGCTGCTCATGGGACATTTGACAGAATTTAACATTTACCTGCTGGCAGGAAACAATCACAGCAGTCACATTTTCTTCTACCTTATGTATGGATCATAATATTGACTGGCATTGAACACTTACAAATTAATAATTCTGGTTACAGCAAGAAAAGTTTAATTTAATAATTAAAACCTTCTCTTCAAGAAGTGCAACCCAGTTTAAATTCTTCTCTTTCTTTGTGTGTGATCTGTGGTAAAAATTCAGGGAGGGTTTTCCTCAATAATTTTGTATCAGAAAGATACCAAAGTTTTCTGTAGCTGCAGATTTGTTTTGAGTGTTTTTGCCATTGCTTTTTAGAGTATTTTCAAGCATCTGCTCTCCTGCCTTTGAAATTTATTAGCAAGCTGTAAAAATAAATGAGGGGTAGAATTAATCTCTGATACCCTTGGCATGAGCTTAGAGCACAGGTTTTGAAATGAAGGTTTAATGAGTTCTGGCCCTGACTAAGAGAGGACTCAGAGATAAGCACCTATTTGCCAGTAACCTATTACAGAGGTACTGAATGTAATGCTTCTAAAAGAATTCTTGAAGAGTGGACTCAGACCTATGAAGTTGTCCTGTTTATTTGATTTTGAAGTAAGTCCCAGTAAGCTACAAGGCCAGCTGGTCCTCAGACTGGTATTTCTGACAAAGTGGGACAGAAGTAGGAAGACAAAACATCTCATCCATATTGATGTGACTGCAGTATTTGGTTTCCATACATCCCCAGTGCTTTCAAACCACTGGAATGGTAGAGGGAATAATACTCTCCTCTGATACTTCCCTGGCTTAACGAGTTGACCTTGAAGCAAAGCCTGATTATTGTCCTTGTCTCCCCCTCCTTAAAGCTTTGCTGCAGTCTCACAGTGTTATCATTTCCACATTCCTTTTATTATGCTTTAAAGACAATATACCAAATTTACCAGAGTCCTCTTGTTTGTGCAGCCTTGGTGATGCCTGAGAGCTGTAAACTTACACCAGCCCAGGCCTTTGAGTATGGCCAGAGAAAGGCAAAGCAACTGGAGCACAACAGTGAGTACATCCCACCACTTTACATTCTGGGATGTTGAGATTTCTCCTAAACACAGTTCTCACATGTGGGTTAAAATAATTTATAAGCAGTTGATATTCCTTCACCTATAAATAAGCCTTCCTCCCTGAAGAAAACTGTTTTCTCAGAGGTGTGAAATTGCACTAGTTTTATAATAAAACTGACCTGGGAGGGTTTGTGTGGGGGAGACAGCAATTACAGCCATTAATTACTTGGAAAGAGCAGTTCCTCCCTCCTGCATTTCCTCATCTAGCTGGTTCACAGTTCATTGTCTTTTTATCTCCTTTATTTAAGTCCTACCTATACATCACTGTTATCTTCCTCCCCTTCCCCACAAAACAAACGAGGGAGCTCCTGTCTCTTAGCAGGAGCATAATTAAGCACCATCAAACAGCACTGCATTTTACAGCAGCTTCAGAAACAGACATTCCAAGGGTTCAAGGAGAGCATTTGCTGCGAAGAAGAGCTGGATTCTCCCTCCTTCCCTCCAGCTGCCGTTTCCAGTGGTCATTGAGGGATGTCTCATTAGCCCATCGAAGGCAGAAGAGCCTGTTTATGCACCTTTGGGATACACTTCCCTGGGATCACAAGCACTAAGTTACTTGAAAGATGAACTTGGTCCTCAGTTCCCACCCCACCGATGGGTTTGGAAATCATCCTGCACGCCTTGGTTCCTTGTTCTTTGCTTTCCTGCAGGCTGGATGAAAACCAACCTTTCTGAGGGGAAAAAGTGGCCTTAAATTAATGTGTGTGTTTTGTTTAGGAGAGTTGTCTCCTAAATAGTTCAGCAGGATGAAATTGGTGACCTTTACAGCTTCTCTGCTCCATTTCAGTAGAGTTGTTCTACAGATAATTTTAAAAATTTTGTTCTACATGAACTATCCCAACTCTTAAGTCCCATTTCTTTTAAGTTTCACCTGAAGCACTTGATCTTTTCTAAATGACATTGGCTTTTAGCAGAACATTTTCCCAGCACAATCTTTCTCATGGCCCTTTTATAGTCAGCATTAGAAATGAAATTACCCAGAAAGCAATATTTCCTCTACTTCAGAGGCAAGCCATGAGCAATACAATTACAAGCAATAAAATATAAATGTATCTTAAAGTGAAACACCTTGCACTGGCTCGTTTCTACAGACAGAGAAGAAAAGCTCTCCTTTAGGGAGATGAAATTTCTGACTTCTTCAAATGTCCCTGTCTAATGCCCTTACCCAAGTCAAGTGCTGAGTTTTTAGATGAAGTAGGAACAAAAAGTCAATACACTTCTAGAGAATGACAAAAAAGTGCTAAGGATTATTGGGGGTGCTTTTATGTGTCTTCAAGAGAAGGGTTTTATAATTCAGCCTTTAAATTGGAAAGTTGATTGCTTTGCATTGGAAAGCAGAAAGGTAGATTTCTTTCTTTATAAATAAGCAAATGCCAGCCAAAATATGAAAGAATATTCCAGGGCTATAGGGATTTATGACAATATGTTTAAAATTTCCTAATTGACTAATCTATCAACTACCTATTTTGGTTACTATCAAGTAACTCAAGATTGCAGAGATGTAATCTAAGGTTCTTCTGTGAGATTAAAGTGATTTCTTTGTCAGATGAGTTTCACTCAAAGACTTAAGAAAAAACAAGATGCTCAAAGCTCCATGCCTTCTACATATGTAAGTATTGAAGGAATTTAAGGCACCTGCCTTCTCAAAAAAACCCCAAAAAACCCAAAAAAAGTTATAAGTCAACAAGAAATTTACAGTTTTATCAATGGTTTAAATTTGTTTTTAAAATGCTTTCTGGATTTGCATAAATATATAAACAGATGACATTAAGACTTTATCAAAGCTGATCTTAAATTCTAATAGGATTTAATTGTGCTTGTAGTTTTGCTTCCATGTGTTAGACACAGTCTGTTCTATTAGATCTGTTATCCAGCAGGCATTGGAACTCACAGTAGATTGTGTTTTGCTGTTTTTAAATAACACCATTTCATTGAAATTGAATCTCTACAAAACTCAACAAATCATTTGGCTCTGTGCAATGTAGAGCTCAAGAGAACAGGCAAGGACACACCATTTTCCCTGGTTCATAATCTGTGGTTCTGCTGCTGCAATGGCTCAAAGGCTGCCTCTGATTCCTGCCCTGATCCTTTTGTCTTGTGGAAGAAATCAGAGGGGGCTGCTTGACATCACAGATGTGAGTCCTGCAGGGAGGTCCATTTCTTTTTTCCTGATTTTCCAGAATTTATAGCTGCAAGCTGTCTGAACATGGGAGACTCGGGATGGTTCCTTTATTTTATGCTTTCCTGTATAACTACCCATGGTTAGGCCACAAACTCAGGGACAGAGGATGGAAGAGGGATCTGTGCTGGGCTACAGGGCACACAGAGAGTTCAGTGAAAACTGTCCCAGATCCATGTCCCCTCCATCTATTATTTTCTACTTGAATGAGCCTGTCTGAGCCACTGAAGAGGCCAGGCTTGACCTTGTACACCAAGTACTAAGGAATTACCCTGTTGAGAAGGATGGATCTCCCTTCTCCACCCCTCCAAACAAGGAGTCCTGGAATTCTTACAGTGCCCTGGGAGATGTCATTTTGGACAGCCCAGCTATGATGATAACTTTGGCTGGGATCAGAGCTGGCAGCAGTGTTGGAAGCTCCAGCAAGATCTTCTACTGCCCTTGCTGCTCCCCAGTCCCTCCCAAAACTTCTTCCCACTGCCCATGCTTTGTAAGCATCAATTTTCACTGAGCTCAGGTGGCATAACAACCAAAAATTACAGGATAATAAAAATTCTTTGTTCCTCTTTCTGCCCCCTGGACTCAACAGGTCCTTCCCTCAGAGTTGCTCAGCCTAAAATTAATCTTACAACTCTGCTGCCATGCAAGCATTTCCACCTCCTCCATACACAGGTGTTGTACCACATCTCTGCAAAGCCACAAAATCGACCAAATAAATATCAACCTTTCATCAAAGTGAAATGGATTTGCAAGAGGTTTAGAGCAGTTGGAGGGTCTGTTTTGGCTGTTGAATTTCTCTCTACTTATAAGCAGTCGAAACAAACCCTCCCTAAATTTCATACCAGAAGATTATATCAAAACCTAAGAGCTTGGCAGTTCATAAGGATTTAATTAAACATGCTTAGTTGTTTTCCATAATGCATTAGCACAGTGAACTCTGAATCCTCCTCCTTCTCCCAGTGGAGTCTTGGAGGATTCTGTTTGCATCTTTTTCCATCTCTGTTTGTCTGCAGATCAGCCTAGGTCAGTAACGATATGTGACAAGCTGAATAAAATCTCACCAGGAGAACTTGAACCACGTTTTTACCTCTTCAAGTGATCTCTAAAGCTGCTTATTGATGGTATTTTCCTGGTGCTGGAAAAACAACTATGATTATTTAAGAATGGAGGAGTACTTTTTGATTCTTTGCATTTTTTCCATGTCTGTTGCTAGCCACCTCTTTTCTCAGCAAATGAGTTGCTCTCACTTCTGTGCTGGTAGAAGATACTCAAATGTATTTTCTAATAGTGCTGGAATGCCCAATTTGTCCACAGATGCCAATCCTTACCCAAATGGAGCCCCTTTGCCAGCAGGTGGTTTTGTGGCACATGTGGTGAGACAAGCCATTTATTGTCTTGGCTCCTGGTCCTGGTCCAGCTCTGTAGGCTTCTAAAGTCTCATAAAAACAGGTTCATAATTATTTAATGTTTCTGTCTTTTTTATCCCCTGCAGAAACAGAGCAATGCTGTCTTGTATTGACTTCCCCATGTTGCTATTGTATTCCCAGCAGCTCTCACAGAATTAGCCTTCTCAGAGCACTATTAAGTAGTAGTGATTATGTGATAGTGTAATGTTGTATTTTGGGAATATCAACTCCCACAGTCTCATCAAAAGATGATGGGTCTCATTATTCTAGGGAATGTGTGGAGAAAGGAATGGCAGGTATTGCAGGGATGAGGACACTGGGATTAGTGCTGAGCCTGTGCTTGCACATCTCTCCAAAAAGCTGGAGGGGCAGATGGGTATTTTTGATTTGGGGGGGCATTATCTGATGGTTATGGAAAATATTGACTGTGAGGCAGTGCCATCACGAAGGAGATGCAGTGACCACCACGGAGTCAAAGCAGGAAAAGAGGAAGTTTAATTTTTCTTACAGCTTATATAGATTTCTAGAAAAGAGACCACATTGGAAGACTGAGGTTCAACCTCTTCAATTCCACTGGTNTGTTTACATGAAATTTCTGACTCCAAGACCTCGAAGGCTGGAGGACAAGACAACAACTGACATTTCATTTGCTTGTACTGTGGCGTTAGCTACAGTATAAAAATGATGCTATAATTAATATCTGTAGTTATTATGTTATCATCATCACCATTGTGTGACATCCAAAAAGCTGCAGCTTCGTCCTTTGCCCCACATGTGCAGTAATTCCCAAAAGTGCTGTGGGAAGTCTGGATGAAAACCTAGTTGCCAATGCATGGCAAGCAACAGGCAACAGAAAACAGCCTGACTACC
>VZUA01005211.1:5759-18228 GCA_013401035.1 Horornis vulcanius
AGGAAGGCAGGAAGGCAGGAAGGCAGGCAGGAAGGAAGGAAGGAAGGAAGGAAGGGTGGGGGCAGAGGGTTACAGGCAGAGAGTGACAGGGGTTATAGAAACATCACCCTTCCAGGGGTCCCAACAACATCTTATTGTTCTCCTCCATCCAGTCTTCCTGGTGCTGAGGGTCCTTGCAACCCTGCAGCCAGAAGTCTGGAATCCCGTGGTTTAATATATGTTTGGGCCAGGTGGGAATGCCCAGGTGCCTCCCCTAGGGGGGCTATGTTCGATACTGTCCCTTACAACACTGTGGATCTATTGCATCATACAGCACTGCTCTGGTGCAGGGTCTGGGGACTCCTTTGGGGGAGTCTTTGATGGGCCATGACACCCACTTAGCTGTCCTTCATGTGGATGCAGCTTTTCCTGGGGTGAAGGGGCCCATTTCCATTCCTATCTTTGTAGTGTGTGTCTCAGTCAAATATTTACTTAAATTTTAATGAATATTTAATTTTTCTTCACAGAACAAAAGTGTAACATTACTGCTTTATTGCCCCAAAATATATAAATTTGCTGTGAGTATATTTATTTATTGTCTGTATCTGTGTTTTTAAAACATGGTAATATTGTTTATTAAATTAATTGTTGAGTTTGGAAATGCAGGAGTCACTCTCTTGGAAAGGTTTAAAATACCTTGAAAAAAAAGTTATAATTTTTTTTTGTTAAGATCTTAAGTGAAGAAAAGTGCTAAAACAGGAACATATGTAAGAACGAAGTGCTTGTCTCAGGATGAATTAAAATATACCTTCATATTAATAAAAAATTAATTGAAAAGGGCAAGAAAAATGCCAAGCATTCTTTTAACTGAAGTTTGTACTCAGTACATAATTTGATTCTTACTGGATGGAAATAAACCTTTTGTTCTTTGCAGTTCCATTTCATACAGTCTAGACAGAAGAATGTAATGGATTCGAGTCCACCAGATCAATAGCTGGAGTATCACCAACAGGCCATTCATGGGAACAACACCTTCAGCAAAAACTGAAAAGTTTAGATCTTTTGTGTCTGTAAACGTTTGTCTGTCATAACTGCATGGACAGAAGGCCTTTTGAGAAGAGCTTGCTCAAATCCACATTATCGTCAAACCTGAAGGAAATGTATGACATGAATGACCTGTTTATCTAAATAACTCAGACTATTTTAAAATACTTGATATGCTGTTGTAAGTTTGGGCCCTGCTGAGCAGACAGTCCCTGTGCCAACCAGCACTGTGACCTCTCTAGCACACCAGCAAGATAAATACAGTGGTGTCCTATTATCTTCTTGACATAACCCAAATTTATTCTTCTACCCTGGAGACTTCACAGTGATTGGAAGGAACAGCTGAAGGGAGATGCTCTCATGTTTAAGTTGTCATCTCCTGTGGCTTTTGTTGTACTTGAAGAGTCAAACACCCTTTTAAAAATGGTTAACCAAGGTCCTAAGAAATAAACATTGAGGTTTTTCTGTGTTTTATAGCTCTGTGTGCACTTTCAATGGAGTGTAAGCAAATAGTTACCTGAGATCAAGGGCTGCATAATAAATCTGGTGTCAGACTTTCCCTTCCTTCAGAGTTACAGAAATTGCAGTCTGTCAGGTCCTTTCAAATAATTTTACAGCATAACATTTCAGTCAACATTTGGCTGCAGATGAGTTGTTAAAGCAATAAAGCATAGCAATCATAAAACAAGAAAGCTTGATTTAAAAAACAACAACAACAACAACAACAACAACAAAAAACCCAACTAAACAGAATTTAGCTAAGGTGCAAAATGCTCAAGTTCCAAAGCAAGAGTTTTTTAGGGTGGTGCTTCAAATTTATCTGCAGCCCCTGTTTGGAATTTATTCCTTTACTAAGTGCTCTGTTTTCCATCACTCTCCTACCACAAACCCTAGCAATAAAAAGAGGGAAAAAAAAAGGCAGGAAAAAATAGATTGCCTTTCAGTGGAAATGTACACATCATTTTCATGCAAATGTACCTTTTCTGTGCATATTTGATGAGCTCTTTCACTCACAAAAGATTTTTCCACTAATTGTTGTATCTGCCACTTATAAAATCTGTTTTCTAAATTACAAAGTCAGCCTTCACTGTGGGTGTACTGCCAGCCACTTCTTTCACAAAAGATCTTTAGTCTAATTGTTTTATCTGCTGCTTGCTAAATCTGCTTGCTAAATTATACCTTTCACTGAACTTCCACCAAGACCTTTTCAGGAAGATGTTAGTAGTTACTGACATACAGAATACATTATACATCTTGGATTGTGTGATGAAATCTGAAAGACAGGTGGACAAAAAGCAGCTCAGAGAGAAAGACTGCATCATACCCAGCTGTGGTATTTTATATGGAAAATGTTGTAATTGGTTGAATATTGTTTTAGAAAAATGTGCTTGGTGTTTCCTAAGAATAATATAGGACTTTGCATGAAATGGCCAGCAGGAGGTGATTCTGCCATTCTCTGACCTCATGAGACCCCACCTTGGTTATGCATCCAGCTCTGGGACTCCCAACATAAGAAGAATGAGCAAGTCCAGAGCAGGGACACGAAGATGATCAGAGGTCCAGGGCCCCTCTCCTATGAGAGAGCCTGAGAGAATTTTGCTGTTCAGGCTGAAGAAGCAGAGGCTACAAGGAGTCCTTCCTGAAGCCTTCCAGTACATAAAAGAGCCCAAAAGAAAGATGGTGAGGGACTATTTACAAGGACATGACATGACAGGACAAGGACAATGTCTTTAAATGGAAAGAGGGTGGGTTTAGATTGGATATGAGGAAGAAATTCTTTACTGTGAGAGTTGTGAGACAATGGAAGAAGTTTCCCAGAGAAGCTATGCTCCATCCCTGGAGGTGTTCAAGGCCAGGTTGAATGCAGCTTTGAGCAACCTGGTCCACTGGAAGGAATCTGCAGATGCCCAGGTCCTACTCTAAGGCTGTTAATGTTGAATCTAAGGCTCTAACATGTTGAATCATCTCACCTATTCTTAAAGAATATTCAGCAGATAAATCCTGCACATCAAGGCTTTTGTCTTTCCTCATTTTCTAAACTGAATGCACTCATAGCAAATAATAACTCTTTATAGTTAAAGTGTTTACCCTGCACATCTCCCCTCATTTACATCCTCATGCCAAAGCTGGGCTGTGCATTAATATTCCTTTCTGAATAGATTTTTTTCAAATTAGAAATGGCAACTCTTTAGGCTGTCAATACTGCAATAATGCTAATAAAATACTGCAAGAGGTCAGGTTTCAGAAGACCATCCTGCAAATGAATACTAAGCTGACATTTCTGTTCCTTTCAGGGGCAGCTTTAATGCATCAATGAAGAAAATGCAAACACATGTGTATAGGTCGATGAAGACGCCTTACCAGACACTAGTTAGTTGATCAGACCAGCTCAAATAACTGGTAAATCTTTTTGATTGTTTGTTTTAATGGGAATATGTCTTTCATGTAGTACCATAAAATATAAAAATACATTGAGGAGACAGAAAGAGATAAATCATGGAACTACAACCACTGTCAGTGGTTATAGTTAAAACATTTTTGTACTTGTTCACATTATTCATTATGGGCACATCTTACACTATCAACTTGTTGTACAGGATTCTGTCTGCAAATCTAGATTATGCAATATCTGATTCTAAAACATTTCACCACTGAAGAACTTGTAGTGAAATTAATAATTGCTTGGGGGACAAAATTTGTTGTTCAATTAGCCTAGAGGTGCATGGAAAGAGCACAATGGATTACTTAAATAGCTAGGATTACAGAAATGTTACATCAGTAGTAGAAGATTATGTTTTCAGGTCCACCTAAAAATGCAATTTCTTCCTGTATGGATATTGTTGCCTAAATCTACATTTTATTAAAAATAAACAGAACCAAAAAACACCTATTGCAATACACACAGTATATAAACTATCCCAAATATTTAGAGCACTGATTTCATCTCAGGCTTGTGAATGGGATTGGACTAAATTGACTGTATTCCGTTAGTGAAATTTCTTTTGCACTCTTCTATTCTAGTGTCCTATTTATTTTAGGGTTTGGGTTTTTGTTTTTTTTTTCATTTTTGCTCTTAGTTGTGTGAGAACTCCTGTGTGCAAATTTTGACATTGCTTCTTTTGACTTCACTTAATATTCAACTCTGATGGGATTTGACAGGACTATTTTTCAGCAGTTCGTGAGAACAGGAAGTAAGTTTCCTTGTTCAAGATTTATAATTATGCAGTAAAGACAGTGACTCAGTTTCTGGAGTTGTGACCCTGATGAAAATAATGATAGCCTTATATTCAAAGACTTTGAAGCTAAGTTTTCAACTAAAGCTACAAAAAACCCCACCCCCCCAAAAAAAACCCCAACAAAACAAACAAACAAAAAAACCCACCCAGACACACAAAAAAGAAAGGGGGAAAGAAACTGAGATAAAATTGTTTTAATAAGCAATCTATATGGTTTATAGTGGTTTAATCACAGGTTTGGGATTAGGATTGTCATGGAACAGTTGAGTGATTTTTTTGTGGGAAAGAATTATAATATAAGCAGATTTTCAAGTTAACAATTAAAATTTCCTGACATTCTCTTTAGTTATTGTCTGCAATTGATGGCTAATGAAGCAGCTGTGGTATTTTAGACTGGGGGACATGAAGGAGGAAGAGCTAAATATAGCTGTGTTTGTTTCTTGAGTAGCTCTGCGGTACCTAAGAGGTGCCATCTGTAATGCAGGATTTATGAGGTACTGGTTCCTGTGCTTTCTTGGTTTTATTTTCTTACACTACATGGATCAAGGTTCCCCTGTTCCAGGCACTGTAAAAGTGAAGGACCTAGATAATTCTGGGATACATAATAAATTTGATTTTTTATTAAATTTTTAAGTCATGATAATGTCCTGTAGCTTCTGTGATAACAAGATGCTATCCTTTTGAAGAAAGAAGATATTAGATATTGTTTTTTAACATTTACTAAGCAATGCATTAAATTTCATGCTAAAAGAATTTAATTTTTCACTATCAGTAGATCACAAGCAAGAACATTTTAAACATGAAACTAAATATTGAGACTAAACAAATTTGAAAAGAAATTAAAGTGAGGAGGCCTATTCTTTGCTGCAGTCTCAAAAGATCTTTTCAGACAATTTAACCTGTTTAAAGAAACAACAACACAAAACATCTGTTGTTTATGAAGCAGACTTTTACACAATAATTAATTAAGAATTGAAATTTTCATTTATTAATTTATTTGGGGTTTTGTTTCCTTTCATAGACATAAGCTTAGCTTATGATTTGTGTATATTTTGCTTTGATATTAAATATGACTGTAAAAACATAGTGAAACTTATATACAGCTTCTTCCACATGGTTTAATTTAATCATCCTTTGAATTACTACTTACATGAATAATTCAAACACTGGGAGTGTATAAAAATGAGATTGTAGTGCACATATTTTCTATAGACTGTAAAGAGGGACTGTTACTATCCTATATAGTAGTTTAAATTAAATACACAGCAATTACATTCTGTGTTAAGGATGCTCTTAAACTTTGCTTTGATGAGATAAGAGATTGCAATGGTTAAATACTCCCTTGACCTTCAAAACTGCCCTTAGCTTTGAGCCTGTGCACTGACCTTGGGCAAGTTGAGTACCAGGGTGCTTCATTTTCTAAGTAAAGGCATGCACCTCTCAATATGTGAGCACAGTTTTTGCCAGGAAAATTGGAAAGTTGTTTAATATTTTGTCTCTGACCTTGCCATTAGTGGATGTTCTTGTGTCTTGTTCATGGCTGAGTAGCACAGTGTCTACTTTACATTTAAACCATATAGAAAGCCATAAATTCTGACCCAAAATAAATCTGCTACCTTATGCTTGGAGAAACCCAATCTGATATTTCTGTGCTTGGTACACCTGTCATAAGTCAGCACACCTTCCCTGCAGTGGGTATTATTCCACTTCAAAAATGTAGCTGAAACATATGAAGACCATTTTCACTTCAGATCATTTCCCAATGCTTTCAACACACAGTTATGAGGTAACTCACCTTCATTTTCTTTTTATCCATGTCATGTTTCACATTTTCAAAGGAGAAGAAGAATCCAGAGAATGACCCTAAAGGCTCTTTATGTGTTTTATCTATTGTAAGGTATGTTCCAAATCTTTAGAGTGGGTGCTGAAATGCAGGCTCTCCTCCCAAAGATATAACATCATATTGTCTTCTGCTTTTGTCTTAAGAAAACTGAACTAAGGATTTTTGTGGTTTTGTTGACATTTGTGATTCCACTGTAAATCCTGCAAGATTTGCTACTTTAAAAAAAAACACCACCTGCTACAGCTGTGATTGCATCAGCTATATACAAATATATTTAATATAAAATAAAGTTTTAAAAATATAATTTCTATGTAAAAAAAAAAAAAGCATTACAGCATGTGCATGAAGGTCTTCAGTTTTATCTACAGAGTGTAGTGGTTGCATAGTAATTATCAGGGACAGACACTTGGGAAATATTCTATAATCAAGAAGTTTTGATTAGTCTAATCACTCCTCTACAATGACTATGCAAATGCTATTCTGTGGTGGTGTTTAATTTGAAACCATAGGTTTCCTTATTAAGTAACACAAAAAAGTTAGTGGTGTTAATAACAGTGTTGTGGCTGCAGCATGAAATCTACAAAACTAAAATGAGGGGAACATAAAATAGCAAAATACTTCCAGAGTAAAAACATTATTTCAGCATTTGGCCAGAGCTAAAATATGTTTTCCACTGCTAGCAGATGCCTGAACAAAGCTGTTCCCAGTTTGATTTTCTAATCTAGGAGAAATTAATCTTTTTATAGACTAATCACTTACAGTTGTTTTGTGGAAAAAGCATTTTCTGTGTGCAGCCATTCCAAATTAAGATGCTTTTAATAGAAATCTGTGTTAGCAAAGTTACTGTTCTTAATGATTTTTCTATTATATTTCTGCTCGAATTACTGTTGATTAGGCAAGTTTGAAGTTACAACTTAATCCTTAAAAGTATTTGTATAATCATAGATGTGCATTCAAGGTTCATAGTAAGGCCTTAAGACATATCCTAACACCACAGAAATGCACTTTCCTTTTTCACAGGACTCCTGAGAGCAGAGACTTTCAGCCTCAGGGTTTTTCTTTTAAAGTGTGAGATTTTGGGGCTGGGATTTTTTTGTCAGAGATACTGTCACTGAAAACATTAAAAAGCAAGTAAAATAGAGCATCCAACTACCTCTGAAATGGAGACATTTTTACCATTCCCTCAGCATATACAAACAATCAAAAAATATAACAGTGTAGAAAAGAGACAGAATATTCTTACTGAATATGCCTGAATCAATTAAGAATACCAATTATGTTTCCCAGTATCAACAGTTTGAGAGCAATCATGGTTTTTTGCAAGGGTCTATTTGCAGAATTTCTTGACTTATTAACTAGGGGAAGGATGTTTGTGCACACGGTTTGCAGGATGAGGGTTGCTTTTGTACTGTAGTTATGATAGATGCTATTACATTATTCAAATAAACCAAATAACATTGAAATTATACGAATTATTTATAGAAGAGATGAAACAAATCAATTTTATTCTGGCATATCTGTCATTTGATAATGCCAGTATCATTTCATATTTGTCTTCTAATTTTAATAAAATGTTGAAGTTTGTTGTTTGGGGTTTTTTTAACATGTGACATATACTCTGTAATTTTTAAAAATTATTGAAGTCTTATATTTGGACCTGTTGTTACATTCATATGTATCCATCCATAATGCCTTGCTGTCGCTGAAATCCATAATGCCTTGCTGTCGCTGAAATTGAGGTATCCTGTATCCTGACACATATTTAGAGGACACACTGGAAGTGGAATCTTGCTGCTTTTTATCACTTCTTGCCAACTTACAGCAATTGGCTCTCACTTATAAATTTCTTCTAACTTTTTTAATATCTTGCTTTTTTTATTTGGTATCTAAATATCTTACAGATATTTAAGCACCTAAATAATAAAAAATCCTCTATTTTAATTTTTTCAGAGAAGGAGCTTCTGAAAAATGATGAGTTCACTGAATATTTGAGTAATTTGTGATCTTAGTTTTTTATACATGTTTTACAAGGTTTTGGACTTTTTCTTCCATTAGGCATTTTCTTGGTGAATTTAGAGATTTGTCTTCTGTTCCTTTAAAATTAATATTCTTCAGTGTTTGTATGTGCCATGATTTGAAACTGACCATACATCAGAAACCCATGAAAACCTATCATTCACCCTCCCCTGCCACAGCTGGGCAGAGGAGAGAAAAAAACAAAGGGTTCATGAGTTGAGATAAGGACTGGGAGAAAGCACTACAAAGGCAGAACTCAATGATTACTAATGAAGTCAGAGGAGGATAATGAGAAGTAAAATAATCCCTTAAAAACACCTTTTTTTCCTCCAGCTCCTCCCTCCTTTGCACCCACAATGCAGGGACAGAGGTGGGTGAGGGTTTGGTCAGTTTGCTCCCCGAGATGATTTTCCTCTACTCAAGGAGAGAAATCCTTCCCTTGTGCGACCATGGGGTCCCTTTTCATGGGAGACAGTTCTCTGTGAATTTCTCCAGAGTGGTTCCTTTCTCATGAGCAGCTGTCCTCCAAAAACTGTTCCAACATGAATTCCTCCCACAGGCAAACAATCTTCCCAAAACTGCTGTGATGTGGGTCTGTCTTTCCACAGGGTGCAGTCCTCCAAGTCCAGGCTGCTCCAGCCTGGGAGCAGGGCCCTCTCTCTCCCCTGGGTCTTCCACTGGATCACAGCCTGCCCCAGGCACCCACCTGCTCTGGTATGGGCACCTCCCCCACAGGCTGTGGGTGGATCTCTGCATCCCCCATGGATCCCCAGGGGCTGCAGAGGCAGAGCAGCTTCACCATGGTCTTCACTACAACCTCCTCCCCCTTCTTCTCTACTGACCTTGGTACCTCCATGTTGTTTCCCTCACATGTTCTCACCTCCTCCTCTTCTCTGACTAGAAAAAAAACTGTGTCCACTTTGTTTTGATTTTCTTCTTAAAGATGTTATCACAAAGGTGTTACCAACCTCTCTAACTGGCCCAGTTTTGGCCCGCAGCATATCCATCCTCAGAGTCATCAGGGATTGGCTCTGCTGGACGTGGTAGAAGCTTCCAGCAGCTTCTCACAGGAGCCACTTTTGTGACTTCCCTGCTACCAAAAGCCAGGCCATGCAAAACCAGCACAGAATGGCATATGGGATTTCAAGGATTCTGTGGGGAGTTTTTTCAGTAAGGTGTAAAACACCAAGAGAAAAATTGTGGTACTATCTCAAGTGAGATAGTTTTTAGTTTTACTAAAAATATTTATGGACACAGCTGTTTTTACTTACAAGAGCAGCTCCAGAGATAAGTAGTTATACTTTCACTGTCCAAATGAGTGAAATGAGACTTCTTTAGGGTTAATGTTTTATGAAACAGTGTCTAGTTTCAGGTATCAATATTCTGCATTCTCTAAGGAATCCAAAGACCAATGGCTGAATCTTATCCTGTCTTTGCTCGTAATTGCATCATTTGTATTTTGCAGGACAATTACAGAAAGTTATTGCTTCTATATTCTTACAGACTATAATCTGGTATCTTTCTCATGCCTTCTTGTTCTTAGACATTCACAAATAGGATATTAGATGGCAAAATCTTACAGGGATTGCATGACACAGATGTATCAGAGACAATTAGTCCCTGATCTGTAAGCTGCAGGTAGTGGTTGTCCTGTTGTAGAAATGCAGACAGCTCTCATGATCCATGGGTAGTTTATTTAGGTTGAAAATTGCTGGGGCTGTGGATGCAGAGACAGAGAGGTGATTCCATGGTGACCCTCGAGTGAGGCAAGATTTATTATTAATACAACCACAGCACCAGGCATGCATAATTACATTTTTTCCAAGAGCCACTCTTTATCCAGAACCTTAAGCTGAAAAGCTCTGAGCTCATTTCAAGTTTTCCCCAGAATAACATCATCCAAACATATTATGAACTTACTTTCTATAGTACAAATTGATAATATTAGAACAAAAAAGCATTATCTTGTAATGATAATATGATAACAAAAGAAAAATCCTTTCAAGCACTTTAAACTAAGATTTTTTTTATCACCCCTGGCTCAGTAGTAGGCCTCCTAGGATGGTGGGATTCATTACATAAATATGTAAATCTGAGCCAGTAACTATGAACGTCTTTTTAGTACCAGTGAGGAGGAGGAGAAACCTCTGGTAGAAGTACAAAACAGGCATATGGACAGCACCCACTGGTCTGTGCGAACCACCTGTGATGATATAGGAAGCTTGCAGTGACAGAGTTTAGGAGGATCAGGACTGTGCCAGATGGCATTGCAGCCTGGAGGCTTTTAGGACAGTAAGGCAAAAGCAAGGGCAAAGCTCAAGTTGTTGATTTGGCTCTGCCTGAAACTAAGCTCAAAACAGACAAAATTAGTTGAGTGGGGAACTTTTGCATGGTACCAGGTCCTAAAGAGCTTGAACTAGTTTGGGTAGAATTAGGACTTGTAGTGACAGCACTTTTCCACACATTTCAAGTCCCCAGCACAGGAAGGACATGGACCTGTTGGAGTCCAGACAATGCCACCAAGATGATCAGAGGGGTGGAGTACCTCTTCTACGAGGAAAGTCTGAGAGGACTGGGGTTGTCTAGCCAAGAGAGGAGAAGATGAAGGGGTTACCCAATTGTGGCCTTCCAGTACCTGAAGCAAGCCCACAAGAAAGATGGAGAGAAACTATTGACAAGAGTAGGTAATGACAGGAGAAGGAGGAATGGTCTTCAAACTTAAAAATAGTAGGTTTAGATCAGATATTAGGGAAAAAATCTTTCCTGTGAGGGTGGCGAGGCACTGGAACAGGTTTCCCATAGAAGTTGTGGATGCCCAATCCTTGGAAGTGTTCAAGGAAAGGTTGGATGGAGCTCAGTAGCCTGGTCTAGTGGAAAGTGTCGGTGCCCATGGCAGGGGAGTTAGGACTCGAATATCTTTTTCAGCCCAAACCAATCTATGTTCTATGATTTCTGTCTTTGCTAACTTGGGAGGAATTAGGCACAAAGCCGCTTCAACACAGAGAAGCCATCAGCAGGTAGGATAAAGCTCTGTATTCTCTAGTCTAGAGTCCTTTGGAGTAGAGCAAGAAGTATTTATGCAACAGAGTGAGAAGGCTCATCCAGTAAGATTCATCATCTCTGTCACCATTCAGAGGACCAGGTATCGAAATGGAAAAGTCTGCAGTAAAATGAGGTTAAATAGATTTCACACATACCATTGCAAGTAGCAATGACCTCTACATTTTGTGTAATCAGTGGTAGGATTTTTTCCACTTGTGTGTTATATGATGCATGCAAGTAAGCTAAAAATTGACATCTGTACAAAGGTATTCACTGCACTGAACTCAACAATTCCTTAAAGAACAGATGCTGAGACAATCAAGAAGCCTTATGCAAAAGAAGTGAATGATGGAAACCAATACTGAAATGTATTGAATTGCTGCTTTCTTGCAACTGAAGTAAAAGAGAAGAACAAAAGAAAACAATTGTCCCCAATTCTTCTTACATAAAAGTATATTCCTCCTGAAGTTATGTGTACCAGCCTCACATTAAGGAGAAACATTGAAAAGATCTGACCAGAATAAATAATATCCACCAGAACTGAATGCTGGAGAGGTTTCTGGTAGAGCAAGGTGAAGAGTTTCTAGACCCCATCTGAAAGTTACTGATGTAGAAATATCACAGTGGATGAGTTAAGTCTATGGTTTGTAGAAGTAAGGTCTGATTCTGGTTGTCTTTATACTAGTGCAAATTTGGGCTAGTTTGTCTAAGCTAGCTGAGTTACACCAGGATGAGTATTTAATTTAAGTTGTTCAGGCAGGTCTTTGCTCCTTTTAATGTTGCCACAGTTTCAGGCTTATACTGAAGTGAATCAAGGGACCTTTGTGGAATCAGAATCAGATCTACTGTATTAAATGACTGCTGGGAACTTGTTTGTGGAAATTAATTTACAATATTATGCAGAAAAACCATAAGGGGTACATATTAATTATGGCCCATGCATGAAGATTTGGCTGAATTACTCCCATTAATAATAATAAGAGTTGCAGAATTAATTTCCTTCTAGGTCCTGCTAAAAATTTACCCAAGGACATTGTGTTCTGTACATTCAGATTTAAATTCCTTTTATATTAGCAAATAAAAACCTCCTTATGCAATCATTCCTAGAAGAGTCAATCCTCAATAGCAGTTTTATATAGAATTAAAATTACTGTATTAAATTACAGCTATATTGGCAGGTTCTGTTTTATTGCTTAATTTTTTTCAAATTTTCATTTGATTTTTATTGCAATAACTGAAAATTGTTTATGAGAGTTAAGTGAGATGCAATGAAATATTTATATATATTACCATCAAATAGATATTTATT
>VZUA01005233.1:0-25027 GCA_013401035.1 Horornis vulcanius
GATATTTTGATATTTTTATGTTTTTTTACTTGACTCCCATTGTTCACAACTAAGGTACTTATATAAAAAACAATGATCACTTGTCATTTGTGCGTTTTTGTTTCAGAATAAATGCCACTACTTAGAGGTTAGGCAGATACTTGATTCTGTGAGCAACTTACTTGTTGTTTCTTCTGTCCATTTTCAGCTTTAAAGACAAGCAAATCATGAATTTTCTCATTGTATACTTCAAAGAAGCTCATTTCAAGATGATACAGAACCTAATAAAATTAATAATAGATATTAATATAGTCCACAAAACATATTCATCACCCTTTGTTTCAAAAATTAACTTACACTCCCAGATGCTGATTTTCAATATTATAAACATTTGTGCTGGAGGGACTTTGCAAGAGAAATGATACGATGAAACAGTTTGGGTTGAAAGGGACCCTTAAAGGTTATCTACTGTAACACCTCTGCTAAGACCTAAAACACAATTCACTGGAATTCCATACATAGACATTGCCAGATGCAAGCTATAATGCACTAAAAAAAAGTATATATATCCACTTCAGAAGTTTCAGCATTGGGTTTTTAGTACATAAAAATATTGTTTTGTTTGCACCTGCACTCATCTCTTTTCCTTAGGGATTGTGCATCTACAGCACGGTAATTGTCACAGGGAAGGCATGGATTGATGTTGTCAACATCCAGACATGGAACAGAATGACCTAATGGAAAGGTAAACCTTGAATCTACCTACAATAATTTAAAAAAAAAACAAAAAAAAACAACAACTACAACACTTTCATGAAAACACATCTTTTTCCTCTGAAGGTGTCTGAGTCTTTTTTCTATTTTCAAGAAGAATGGAATTTTTCTTAAGAGACAAGGAAGACTGCAAAGCCCCTAAAGCACTGGAATGAGAAAGACAAGACTCAAGACAATTCATTGCAACAGAATCACTTACAATGCATAAAGCAAAGGAATAAAAAAAAGCTCTGCATTTTTTAGAAGTTATATGCTATAGCCAAACTCAGCAATAAATAACTTTCTTAAATTCCTCAGTGTCTGTCAAATCTGCTAGAGGATTAGAATATTAGATGTTCATAGGTATTAGGATTGAAAGTTAGAATTCAAATATAAAGCAGTAAAGAAATCTGGAATAGTTAAAAATAGAAAAGTTTGCCTGAATAAGATTAACTGAATGTTAAGGTCTACTGAATCATAAGTCAGTCATTACAGACACAAACAACCACACAGAGAAAAAAATACAAAGAAAGTCAGGGTAGTCTTTTTTTATCAGCTAGACTACTGAGCTGAATAATAGAATTTGAATACTATTGCATTGTATTTTGCTTTGATAAGTGAGGTTTAATGACAAATTCATATTTTTGAGGTCTATTTTACTGCCTCCACTGAAAGTATGGAGCCCATTGGGATTTTGTTTTGTCTTTCCTTACATAAATCTTAAAATGTAAGACATGCAACACAGCAGAAAGAATCCTAGTCTAGTGATGCAACAAAAATATCACGCCCATATTTCTTTCTCACATTACTGCCATTAAGGAAATAAAACAATGTTAATTTTGACTGTTTAGGGAACCCCATGAATCCAAGCTATGAATACAAACAAGATTTGAATCAGTGAAAGAATATGAACATTACTAAAGGGACCAGTACTCAATTATCACTTTCCTCATATTCCAATATAAGGTCAATGGCATAAGCAAATCACCTGTTCCTGGTCCATTTGTGCTATCTGATTGAAAAGATCTTCACAAAGTCTTGGAATTATTCCTCGGTCTTCATCAAATCCCATCATCCTGCAATCACAAATATCCTGCTGGTTTGGTTTTGTAACTCTCCATAGACAGTTTTAATGTTAACTGTACAGCTCTACAGTTGCCATGCCAAATGCTCCTAAGTTATACAATTGGTGCTTGTCTAGGTGTGGAGTTGGACAGGGTGATATCCAGCAGTATTCTCTATTTCATCCAATTTAAATAGGTTGAAAACCAAAGTAAAACAAAGACTCTACAGCAGCTGAAGAGTAAGCTGTACAATAAACACAAAACCTACAGATGTTCAATACCTTAATGTGCCTGCATTTTATAGTCTCTGCAACCTAAGCCTGTCTCCAGCTCTCCTGCAGTTTTTTCCTGTTGAATTCTGCCACAGCAGCACACCTGGACTAATCCACCTGCAGTCTAGAGACACACAGGACTGCACAGAAGAAATTTGTTGTGCAAACTTTACCAGAGGACCCTGATACTAATTTCAGCCTTGTTCAAAACACAAAGGGGTGAAGGTAAGTGATTGTTTAAGTGACAGAAAAAAATCCAAACAAAAACCCAACAAACCTACAAACAGGATAACATTTGCAATCATGAGTTTATTTTTTTTTTAGGCCAAGGTAAAAACAACAGTGTAAGTAAAAACTGACTTCATCTACTTAGAATGGAAGTTGACCCATTTAAAAGGGAACTTACTTCTGTGTAAGTTCTATATTTGTTGTTAATTGAACAGAAACATTTCTGTTCCTCAACTACCTTTACTAAAATCTATAGCACCTGATAGGAATTATAAAACCCATAAACTAATTTTAATAGATGCATGTTTGGAAACCAAACAGCTCTCTAGGCATTCTCTTTCAAAATCTAAATAAGGTATACAACGTTGGCTTTAAACCCTAAAAATGTTACTTATCTGGGATTATTTTGTGCAAAGATTTGATTTCAAATAAGCAGTGCCACAAACATCTGGCTTTATTTAAAGTTCTGAAGCATAAGGATCATGATTATAATGATCTCTTAAATGTCTTCTCCAAAAAACATGCTATTTTTTACTATGGCACTCCATGCACAGACAGTGGTGGAAAAGCAGCACTGAAGAGTCTGACAAGCTCTCTGCATTAATAATTAATGCAAAAAAATCACTAAAATTCCTAAAAACTTTTTATTTTCTCCATTAAAAGTAGAAGGAAGTCAGGGTCACATCCATAAAAATATTCCAAAGTTAACTTTTGCTTAATTGCCATAAATACTGGTTTAATTATTTTTAAAATACACAGTAACCTTTTGATACAATTTAATCACTCTGAAAACTATTCCTTGCAATCTCCTTCATGACTTAACACTGCATAACAATTGGCAGAAGTTTAACAATTATTATTAGCAACTTACGTGTACGATTTTCCAGAGCCAGTCTGCCCATAAGCAAAAAGACAAGCATTGTATCCCTCAAAAGCTCTTTCGAGGAGTGGCAGTGCCAGAGTTTTATAAATCATCGCTTGGCTTGCAAAATTAGGATGATCCTTGTCAAAAGACCAGAAGGAGAAGTCATAACTGAAGCTGTAAACTTGGTTTGTGGATGGATTTTGTACAATTGTCTCTGAATCACTCATGGAGATCACAGGGAACGAGTTTTCAGTTTTCTCTCTGAATGGAAAAGGTGGGATAATAAAAAAATATAAGTTACATGCTTTAAGTTAGTAATTTCATTGCCTAATGGAAAATAAAAAAATCAGTGATCATTGCTAAAAATATCTGTTTGAGGAACATAAAAAGTATTAAGGTTCAAAACACTTTTGTTAAGGAATATGTGAAAAACAGACCCAAACACCAATAAAGTCAATTCAGTCTATTCAGATAACATCTATCTTGGTGTTGCATGAAGTATCAGCTAATTTCCAAGTATGTATATATCCTTATTGGATCAATAATGAAATTACAAGTACAAAGCAGAAATCAACCCACACTGTTAACACCAGAAATAAGTACAGGATACAAACCTGTGAGTGAAGGGCCGCACCCTCACAGCTACAATCACTTTGCTGTTTTTCACTTTGAAAACATCTTCCCCAGTACTGCTGCTCTCAGCTAAAGTTTCTGTGTTCACTTTTGTTTCTGAACTTGTACTCACAGGAAGAGCGCTGGAGACACTAGGGGGTTTCTTGACTAAAATTTGCCTATGAGGTGTTTGTTCATTTGAGCCCAGCTTGAGAGATGGTTGATCTTGAGAAGCGCTGTTCTTTGGTGTAAGTGTAAATCTTTCTGTTAAAAGTTTTCCTGGTGTCCTTGGTCTTTCCAAGCTGCTGTGTTTTATCATCAAGTGCTGTACCCTTTGCTTTCCAGCTAGTTTATTTATATTGCCTTTTTCATTCAGTTGTTCTCCTGACAGCCTGTTAGTACATTTTGAGGTAACAAACCGTTCTGATTTAGGAACTTCATTTTGAAACTTTGTGTCAGCAGTGCTTGTCTTATCTTTTAAACAGGTGTTGATAGCATTTTCACAGACATCACCAACTAAACCAAAGGAATCCTTGTTGTTCAGGTTATGCTGCAACTTGGTACTTGACTGACTCTCAGTTAACTTCAAGTTTGGTTTAACACCATCTGTACCCTTAATATTCTGTGGAAGTGTAATCTTGTCATTTCCTTGTGCATCGAAGTCATAATTTCCTTTTCTAGGCACAGTATTCTGATTAATTTTACTCCTCTCTGTGGAGCCAGTCCTCAAACGCCTCTGCAGAGTAAGCCTTTTCTCTGTTTGTGGCTCTTCTGTAGTCCGTGTTGTGTAACTACCAGACACTGATTTTTTGCTTGCTCCAGTTCTCCTCTGCAGAGTTAATCTGCCTTCCAGTTTAAAAGAAGTTGACACATCACTCACTTTTTCACAAGCTGAAATCACATAGGTCCTATTTACTTCCTCAGTCTTATTCTGAGGACATGAAGGCAGACAATCCTTTTCTCCCAACACCTGTGACCTCAGCTGCTGCTGCCCAGCTGCTTTACTGCTGCCCAGGGCATTGTGTGAGGAAGCCTTCTGGAAAGTGGCCGTGCACCGTGTTCCAGCAGGGCTCCTGGCAGGAACTGTGTAAATAGGCATCTTGTCTTCCAGCTAATTAAAACCCAAACGTTGACAAGTACAGCACCTTTCCTATAGGATTATTTCTAGCTGCTGCTTCGTGAGGAATCTGGGGAGACAAAGCAAAAAAATGTTTACAATGCTTATGTGCAGTGTAATTTATGTTTTGCTGCATGGGGAGCTCTTTACATTTACTGCAGTACCAGTTTCCAAACATTAAGAACAATTAATATCCTGTTCATTTCCAGTATTTTTAAAAAATTATTATTTTATGTTTGAATGACTGCTTCCAACAACAGGCTATTTGATTTATTGAGTTCTATGATTTGTTTCAGAAAGTAAACCAAGATCAGAAAGAAGCACCAGCTGGTAAAAAAAAGAACAATCTAACTATTTAGCTACAAAGATGACCATGGATATTTCTTGCAAATGATCTACCATGATTTCCAAACTAAGGAAATTCCAGATCATGTCTCCATTCACTCACATCTATTGACACTCTTTGTGTTTCACAGCTAACAGCTCCAACAGAACAACAAAGTTAACCTTGAAAAGGGAGCCTGTGAACACTGAAGGAAGATTTTTTCAGGATTTTGATATGCAATACATAACCCAGTATCAGAACAGGGCAGTTAATAAAGATGACCATTAGCAGTACCTTTGGATGTTATTTTAGTGCACTCTGGTATATAGACACATAGCAAAACAAAAGATACTTAGCTTAGGGGACAAAAGAAAACCATAAAATAATACTCCCTGTCCTTTCTACATGTAAATATTTCAAAAGCTCTATATATGTAATTTGTATAGGAAAGCATGTTCTCCCTGCTGCATCTGCATCGTGGTTATTGGGTTGTAATGGGTTTGATATCAATACCCACTGCAGACTTGCCAGCTACAATTAATTCATGGTTACGAGTCAACAAGGAGCCACCTGCCTTTGATCCTTCAAAAGCTGCAATATAATTAACAACAGCAGTGCATGGTCAGGGGAAAAAAGGAAAGCAAGATGAGAGCAAGTGATGTAGAAGAAATAATTTAGCCACTGCTCCAACAGAAGTTTCCTTAAATGCTACACTTTTAAGTAATAGCTTTCAGAGTACTCTCAGACTTTTTGCAATTACATCCACTTACACATGTCATGACTGCACAGTTTTCATAGCTCACAACTTGCGAGGAAAATATAAAAATTTCAGAGCAGTGTATTTATTGCTCAATCCAGTTTGAGACAAGAAACTGTTATATGACTAGTAAAATGCAAACTTTCTGGTTCCCTCTAGTAGTCAGTAAACAGAGAAACACGGATGTAAGCTATGAATGGTGTTAGTGTTTTCTGAAAAAAAACATCCTTTCCATGCAGCTTAACATAACTCTTGTAAATTCTCCCCTCCTCTTGCCACAGCTGTGCCTTATGAATAATCACAAAGTCTTCTGGATAAAAGTGAAACTCCCCATTAAAGCCTCCTTCGTTCCAAAATAAGGAATGAGGCTCCGTCCGAGAGAACTGAACTCAGAACAAGAAATACACTCATTCCTCGTTTTTAAAGAATTACAACCACTCACTAGATACGAAACGCAAGCGCTCAAAGCTGGAGCAACCGGCAGCTCTGTTACCCCTCAGCCAAGCTCCCCTCCCTCCCCGGCAGACCCCGAAGAGCCTTGGGCCCGCCCTCGGGGAGAGGGCGAGGAGGCGGCAGCAGCGCCTCCAGACCCGTCGGCTGACAGGGCCCAGAGCCTCGCGGCTGCCCAAAGCAGGGCCCGCGGGGGGAAAGCCCCACCGGGCTGCGGAAGGTCCGTGCGGGCCGCCCCTCACCTCAACGCGCCCGTCCTCAACCGCCGCCCGCCCCGCTGCGCTCCGCTCGGGCCGCGGCACCGCCCCCGCCCCGTTTGAACTCGCCGGGCGCGCCCCATTGGCTCCGCGAGGCCCCGCCCAGCCCCGGCCCCGCCCAGGCACAGCCCCCCGGCAGCGCCCCGCGCCGCCAGGGGGCGCCCGGCGGGAAGGTGTGAGAGCTGAGGCGCAGCGCTGGGACCATGCACGGCCAAGGCGCTCGGGGAGTGACGGGATCCCACCCAGTGCCACCCGTTCCGTACAGCCACGGCGCTCGGGGAGTGCCGCGATCCCACCCACGTCCCACCCAGTGCCCCCGCTCCGTACGGGCAACCTCAGCCTGGCTATGCAGTTACACCGCACCGCCGTGTACAGCCAAAGCTCGAGTGGAAAGGGGAGGAAAAAGGGGGAGGAAAAATTAAAACACACGCTGGCTGTGATACTTAGGCAATGTTGGCGCTCCAAGCAGCACCAGGGAAAGAAATAAAAACATGGTGCTGGAATCAGTGGATGTATATGTGCGTGCAAGACCTACTGATAATGAAATATATTCTATGAAAGCATTTAAACCTTGTAACAAAGAGAAAACTGGCTACAAGATAACTGAACCAGGTCACTGATACAATTTTACTTTTACACAACCTGTACTTGCATTTAGTTCCTGGGCAAACATAGTGTAGAACTGTTGATTTCATGGTTGTTTAACACAATTTGTGGAATTTTGGTATAGCAGGGGTGTGTCCATGCTCCTAAACATACCAATGCCTAAACTGGTCTGCAGAAGTTACACAAAAATATCTTATAGGCAGGAGTGGATTATTTCAAATGAGACAGAAAAATCATCAAATTCCATCTCTAAGGAAGAAATCCTTTTGATTAAATAAAATCAAAAATTAGAGGTTTTATCTCATGTCTCTTCCATGAAGTTACACTAACAACATTACTTCTGATATTGCAAAGTCCTTCAGCAGAACTCCCAGGTGGTCCACTGGTACGAACAGAGAAACTAAATTTTCAGTACTGTTCACAAACAAAACTTGCATATATGGTCTTAAGAAACCCCAAGAGTGCATACTGAGGACTTGGAGAAACATTCCCAGAGGAAGATTTTATTTAAGCTAACAGGAAGAGATTTGTAGAGGCTAATCTGCCATTAACTTTTTTTTCTTGCCAGCAAGACCAAGGACTACTGGTTTTGAAAAAGGGTTCCAGAGTACTTTTACTAGGTACTACAGTAATTCAAACACACAATAGTCTGTATTTCAAAATAAAAATAAGATTAAAAGGAGACTTCTTAAAAAACAGTACAAATTTCTTTTAAAATGCAATATACAAGGCAACATTTCATATTTATTTTAATCATATTTTTATTGTAATTACATAACTATAAATATGCCTTTATTACCTCTGAAAGTTATTTCTGTTATGTTTTTTAACAATGTCCATGATATTATCTCCTGTTACAAGGCTATTCTGTAACTGTTTAAGTCTCTGTTGTTCTCTTCTCTTCTGGTCATGCAGATAAGGGGAATTCAGCAGCTGTGGGGGAAGAATGGTGCCTGTGGGTTTTACTCTCTTCACAACATCCCAGAAGAGTTTCTTGCTGTTGTTATTGATAAAAGTAAGTGCAGTTCCACTGTGACCCAATCTTCCTGCTCTTCCAACCTGAAAAAGCATAAATTCGTTTTAAGTTAGCAATATTAAATGGAAGTCCCTCAAATAGCCCTCGAAGTTTATTTTTTTGTTACAAAACAGCAAGTATACCTAAGTGACAGGGCCACATCCCCTTCGTCCTCTAAGCACAAAGGTACTTAGAATATTCTTCTTGAATTCAGGATATTTCAATCTGAAGCTGTAGCTGAAATGCATTTAAAATTATGACTTGTTTATGGGACATACCAGAAGTCCAATATTGATACTGAGATAGGAGGTACAGACTATGGGCAAAGGCTTACAGTAAATCTGATCCAAACAAAGGGTTTTAAAAAATACTGTAGAGATGTCAAATACTTATAATTCATATCAAGCACAATGTGTGCCACAAAAATGCCCATTACTTTCAGTGTCCTAGTAACTTTAAAATATCTACCAATATTATCTAAAATGCTTGAAAAATTTAGAAAAGAATTTACAAAGACTCTATTTAGGAACAGCTAACATGTTAATATTGGTATCGTTTTAATCCTAGGAAAGATCATTTATATTTACTTAATACATGCTTGAAACTTTAGCAGAAAAATAATTAAAACCAGAGGGGAATACTACAGTTAATAACACAGGCTATTTGAGTTCTCGACAGTGGATAACTTCCAGAGGTCCTCCTCAGCTATTTGGAACAAGGTTTACTTCAAAGTCAGATCAGTTCCCTCAAGACCTTGTTTCAAGCGTCTTGAAGCACAAAAGTCCCACCACCACCCTTCTGGCCTCTTCCACTGCCTGACTCCCCCTGCTGTGAAAATCCTTTTTCCCTGCTATGAGGCCACAATTTCCCTTGCAGGAAGTTACAACTGCTGGATCTTGTCCTTTCCCTGGGCATCTTCAAGGAGAGTCTGGCTCTGACTCCTCTGTAATCACCCAAATGGAAGAGAGCAATTAAGTCTCCAGTGCAGCCCAAACAAGCCCAGTTGCCTCGGCCTATCTTGCAGTGTCACGTGTGCCAGCCCCCTGACTTCACCTGGACTCCCTCCAGTTTGCTGCCTTTTCCCACAGCTGATGTTCTCAGAACTACACACAGTAGCATTGTGTCTTCCTCATGCCACAAAGAGGGCAAGAATGAGTTCTCTTGATGTGCCAGCTAAACTAAGGCCGAGACTGTGCACATAAATGCGCACACATACGTGCAACTCACAGATCATCTTTCCTAAAGCAGAAAATCCACAGGAAAAAAAAAATCAGAGGAGATGCTTGACTAGAAAGAGGGGGATAAATCAAGCTCATGACTGCTTTCCTGACTATCAATGCATATCCCACACGATGAATGAGCTGCACCTGCAAGAGGGGCATTTAGCCTTTCTTCACCCAATAAAAAAGTGGTAAGCTTTGTTTTCTAGACACAAAATGATACAAGAGAGTACAAAACAGGAAGAACATTGCAACAGTAAATGATTTAAAGATACTCTTCTAGGTTTTAGTAACTTATATAGGAGATACTAGGAACAGTATTCTAGATTTGAATAATTTACATAGAAGACTTAGAAGAAATATCCAGCACCACTTTTTCCTTTCCTACAAAAAATATTCTGAAGAGAAAAATTATCTTTCTGCTTACATTTAAATTTCCACAGGTGGATGTCATATTTCAATGTACTTTTCAAATAAAGCGTAAGGAATTTATTTATTTACCTGGTGTACATATTCATCCATACTTGAAGGCATATCAAAATTCACCACCAGTTTGACATTGACAAGGTCAAGCCCTCGTCCAAGGACTCCAGTACTTACTATAACTTCATACTTCTCTTGAAGTAATCCCTGGCAAGGAAGGAACAAAACAAAATTAATTCTTTTTTCCTTATTTGTATTTTGAAGCTCTTCAAGCATAGGTTAACAGCTAATTATTTGGTGTAAGAACACACCCAGTGGGATTATTCTATCATAGAAGAGAGAATGGCTCCCTGTATTCTTGATTTAAACACGAATATAATTCAGAGAGCTAACCAAAGAGATCGAACCCACAATTTTTATTCCAAAAAGTTATCAGTTACAGTTAAATGCTCATTTAAATTCCCATTTCAAATAATCTGGGAAACAGTCCCTGTATTTATCTACAATTAAAATAGGATTATTATCCACAGTTTTGCTTAGTCCTGTCTGTCTTATCTCCCCCAGCAATACCTCAGGTATTACTGCAGAAAAGCAGTCAATTATGACTGCAGTCATTCAAATGAAGCCACATTTTTTTAAAAGGCCATTTTAAATCTACCAAAACACCCTTAACTTGAACAGGCACAAACCTGTAATATGTCTGTTCTTTCCACCTGAGACTTTTCAGAATGCATAGCTGTGCACTGCAATCCTGTAATCTTATGAACAGCATCACTCAACAGATCTGCTCCTAGTTTACAGTCCACAAATACCAACACTGGCGGCTTGAAGAGCTTCTTATCCTGTAAAATTAAACAGTTTATTTTAAAAGGGATTACAAGCATTGGCTGCTCATCATCAGCATGAATTCAATTTCTCCTGATCATGAGATGAGAACCTGACAGAGATGTGGAAAGACATGAATTATTTTATAAATTGCTCTTATGAGAAAAGTATTAAACTTACATTTAGTATTTCAAAGAGTTTTTTCTTTTTAGATGGTTCTTCTACCCACAAGATAATTTGCCGAACATTGGAACATGGCAAATTCTTCTCTCCAACTGTTATTCTGACAAAATTGTGCAGCAGCTGATTTGCCAAGTGCTCAATGCCCACCGGAATCGTGGCTGACACCAGTATGGTTTGATGATCATGTGAGACATCTTCCAAAATATCCAACACTTGCTGCTGGAAACCCATTTTTAGCATGGTATCCACCTAAATGAAAAATACTAGATTTGTATCACATTTTTTCCATGAACAGCAGGATCCTGAATTTAAGCTAATAGAAGAACCATAACGCAACACACAACAATCCAAATGCAGGACTATTTACAGTCAGAAGAAAAGCTAAGTGAAAAAATTAAAAACAAATGGTTCACACTGGTCCAACAGTATTATCTGGTCAGGTACCTAAATCCTTACATCAATTGAACATGTGTTGTTTAAACACATTTCAAATTGTGTCAAAAAATAAAACTGTGTCCTAAGAAACATATTGTACTTTTATAACAAACACCCTGTATGTTTAATAAGTGAGACTAGCCCCTCACATTACTCTTCCAGGATCTCTGTATAGGTAATAGAGCTCTGATAAATAAAAACTTACTTCATCCACCACTACAATTTTTATGCCATGCAGTTGAACAGAACTTTGCTTTAAAATCTCAAGAAGTCTTCCAGGTGTTGCAATTATCACCTAAAATAAAAAAAAGGAGGAAAAAAACCCACAGGAGTAAGAAATTCCATGAAAGGACAGACGACCATCCTAGAAAAACCATAAAATTCCATCACATACATAACAATGGCAGTAATAAGTGAAGTTACTTGCATTCAGGTGAGTCATAAAACTTCTAGAAAACTTATAGATTATGATGCCCTAAGAGGAAATGGACCTTTTAAAATGCTAATGCAGGTGTCTATGTTAAAAGCAATAAAATCTGTGTGAAAAACAGACTACTTTTTCCACAAAATTACAACTCCTTGTGTAAAATACTGGCATGTTTCAGTCTTTGAAAGCAGCAATATCACACATGAAACTTTTTAAAAACAAACAAATAATAAGCTATTAGATGTTTAATCAGAAGTGAAAAGGTTTTTTAAAGATTGTTTAACTGTAAAATTTTCATGAGGTAACAAATGTTTGGGTCGTTTAGACTTAGGAGAAAGCCACGTTTGTGTGTTCATAGGTGCCAATAGTAACACTTTTCTTTCAGCACTCACCTTGACACTCTGCTTGAGGCGGTGCAGCTGCGGGGGCAGGGGCAAACCTCCCACCAGCAGCACTGTCCTCATGTTGGGCAGCCCGGCCATCAGCTCCTTCGCCTGCCTCTCGATCTGAATTGCCAACTCCCTCGTTGGTGCCAAAATAAGGGCAGACGGAGTTTCTACCTAGAAAGGAGAGGACAAATCTGACTAATGTGGAATTGCTTTATTATTTAGACAAAAAGCTTTCAAATTTCCCAAAGTAATCTTTTACATTAAAAATGACAATTATTTTAAGCAGCAAAATAAAATTATTTCTCGATATATACATTAACTTGTACAGTACCCTGAATATGAAGAATGGGAAAGATTGTGTACAGATGCATTTCTCATTGAGACTCCAATTTTGCACATGCTACTGTAAACATTTATCTGTCTTGCAGACTTTAGTGGTAATCAGATAGAGGAACTATTGGAGTGTATACCCTTTTTCTTACCTACTTCTACATAATGCTTTCATTCTTAAACTAGAGTGTTGGAGTTGCTAGAATACCTTAAAGAATAAAAGAGTTACTTAAAACTTTCAATTATTCATTTGAAAAAATTTACACACATTTGTGTATATATATTTATTCTAAACAGTGCAAAGCATCTCTAGAATCATGTCCAGAATTCTCTAATATATTTTTATGCATCTCTTTTTGAATAAAACCTGTAAAGCAAAAAGCAGTTCTGAACCACACACAAGGTACAAAATACTTATTTGCCATTGCTTCTAATCATATGTTCATATCTTTACAAAGCAGAAGTTTTCTTAATTCTTTTTCCCACTTTATAAAAGTGGAGACTGTGTAACCAGAGGATTTCAGATTTTTTTTAACCCAAATTCCTGTAATTATCTGACAGTCAACCAAATATATTCCAAGAGAAATTACTCTGCAAAGTTATACAAATTCCAGCAAATCCCTTTGAGCCATATGATATATGAAGATACAGGAAGAACCTACAGAGGTTCTGGAACTACTTTCACTTTCTATTTTAAGTAATTTAGGAAGTTTACCACAGAATTTAATTAATTTTCTCAATAAGCAGGAGCAGTGTAATAGGTAATATTGACAGAGTTGCTTCATCTCCTGACCAAAGTGGAAAAACATTCAATTTCATTAAAAATAATCAGCACTTCCCCCCTCCAAGAACCAAATGCTTGATCAATGAAAAGTCAAATAAATCAATGAATGTTAATGAAAAACACTGCAATCACATTCTCCATTACACTGGGAATCCAACAGACAAAGCTGCAAACTGCTTTCTCTAACTACCTGAAGTTTCATTACCTCTTTCAAAACCTTCATTATAACAGGAAGCAGGAAAGCTGCTGTTTTTCCAGAGCCCGTGTCAGCACTAGCCAGAATATCCCTCCCTAACAGTCCAACAGGGATCATTTGCATTTGGATGGGAGTTGGGACTTCATAGCCAGAATTCTTTAAATTATTGTTTAAAGTTTCAGGAAAACCACAGTGTTCAAACTCTACAATAGGTCTTGGAACTTGCTGGCCCTGGACAGCAATACCCAGCTGGATTTTAAGGTTCTCAACCTGTTCATCTTGTAAACCTAAAATAAAGGAATGATCTTTGTAGAAATAAGGTGTATTAAGCAGGTGAGCTTCTGCTTGAGGATCTGTGGGTTGATCAGATGTTAGCTGCTTTTCCTTTGCTTGAGTTTGTAGAAGGTGTTTGGCTTTACATTCCAAACTACAAACATCTTCATCTGTTTCATTGCAGATATACTCCCCGTAGCGGCCACACACCACACACACAGGCTCTCCAGGCTCTGGCCACCGCTGGGATTTGCTGAAGGATTTTATGGGTTCTTCCAAAGAGCCATCATCCTCGGTATCTTGGCTGTCCTTTCCCAACGGTACACAAGCAACACCAAGGTCTGCAGCTGCAGGTTCTGTGTGTTCTTGTACAGTTTCACTTGAATTGTCTGTTGAAGCAGAAGTTTCTGTTCCAACTGGCTTACAGTGCTGGAACTCTGTGGTCTCCTCTAGCAAAGAACCTCCAGAAGAGAGTTTATTTTTCTTAGCTATACAACTTTTGTCCTCATCAGCAGTCCTCTTGACTTTAACAGATCGTGGTAAAAACATGCTTCAGTACACTAGAAAGAAAATGGTTACAGCTGTTAGAAACTACTACTACTGAAAAACGTACATTTTACTGTTACCACAAAAAAAAAATCTAGCAAATATTGGCAAACACAGAAACCAACTCTCAATCTCTGAGAAGATCTAGAATCTGCCTTGTTTAAGAATTACCTTAATCATAACAAAGTTGATGCAAATGTCAAGAAACAGTGGAAGCATGGAACAATATAGAGATCTATCTACAGTTAATTGTCAGTATTAGGCCTTTGCAGCTGAGTAAAAACTTTGCTTTTCACTGTGTGGAAATTTATCCATTTTGCAAGTCAGTCATATTAAAATCCTCGGAGAGTTCACCTATTTCTAAGATGAAACCACAGATGCAAGCATTCTTCTAAGCTATGGGAAAAAACCCAACCAATCTAAACCAAATAAAACAATCAATTTTGGAAAGGATGTCAAATTCAATACAGGATCCATCCAAGAGCACACCTTCTGTTGTTTTTTTTAAAGTCCACTTCAAATTATAAGGCTGCAGACTTTTGAGATTTGTTTAGAGTCCAGCTCTGCTTGTTCACGATGTCCAGAAAAAAGCAAAGATTTACACAATCAATTTGCCAAATACACACCGTAATACAAGACAAATTAAGTGTTCAAAAATAACCATCTTTTATATTCTGAAACTTTCAGTATTTGTCTCTGAAAGCATCAGATATGCTCACCAATCACTTGCTATCGTACAATCAGTTAAAAAGTATGAAAAATACGGCGATTTTATTCTGAATAAATTGTACTGTGCCTACCAGTCTCTACGAACTTCTTCTTACACGAGTTTTTTTAAAGATACACCAAGCTATGTCCGTGTGCACAGACAGCTGTGTTTGTGTACCGGAGCAGTCCCGAGGTCGCGGCAGCAACTCCGGCCCGCAGAGCTCCGCGGGCGGACCGCAGGTGCCGGGGGTCACTGCTCCGCCGCGCTCCCGGTCCAGAAGACAAATATGACCACTTAATTTTTCGCGCCTAATGAGAATCTCCCACAACGAACCTCTCTGCAGAGCTCAGCAGCCTCTCAGGCGAGGGGAGCGCTCACGCAGAGTGCAGGGCTGACGGACGCGCTGCTCGGGAGGGGCCCGCGGGACCCGGGAACCACGACAGCCTCTCCCAGCCCCGCTCTCCGGCAAGAGCCACCCACCCCAGGGGAGAACAAGACGGCGCGGGCCCTTTTCTGCCCGATAACNGGCCCCGGCCCCCCCGCCTCACGAACCACCGCCGCCGGGCCGCGCGCCGCCTCCCGCACAAAATGGCGGCGGCCGCACGGGGCCGCTCCCGCCCACAGCGCCCCCCGGCAACGCAGGGCAGGGCAGGGCACGGCACGGGCGGGTCCCGCGGCCGGGGCGGTCGGGCCTGCGCGCTGTCGCCGCGCTCGGCCTGCCTTCGGGGCCCGCAGACGCGCTTGTTACCCACTAAAATCGCATTCGTTGCCCAGTGTGCAACAAGGCAATAATTATACTCGAGAGAGAGACGCTGATTATTTATTTCCGAGGTGCGCAAGGTTGGGTGCGCAGTGGTATTCCACAAATCAAGCACGCCAATTATCAAAACTTTTTACCATTAATACAATCTAGCCGACAAAGAAATTCGTGATCATTGGCTACAAGTTACACGGTTCTCTTATCTATCAGAATTCTGCTGTTATCAATGATTCCCTCACTTGTCATGCTTATTAGTCTGCATGCTCAGTCCTTCTCTTTTGGGTTGGTGGGCCATGAGTCGGTGGTCGTGATCTCCCCCTGCCACAATTACATTTTACCCACTCGGAGCTGCCTTACAATATCAAGACCTGTCATAGGTGGTGTCACTGTGTCTATACAGATCCTGGGTTGGAGAACATGCAGGAGGACCAGAGTATTCCCAAAATAAATACCCTATGACCATAAATGATTTGGTGCATGGCAAAGATACCCTGCTGGGAGCTCTCTGGGTTGATGTACTCCCAGGCGCTCCAGATGCCATAACTCTTACCTCCTCCCTCTACTCCAACATTAATCCCATTAACCTGAAAGCATCCACATTGATGGGGAATTCCATTTCTGCCTCATCACTTTTGTTGGTGACTACCACCATCACCATTTCTTGCTCAAGAGAAAATTATAGATCCTAACAGCCCTTTTGGAAGCACAATTTAATGGCAGTCCAGAGGACCAGTCAGAGGAGCCAGTGAGAGGAGGGTAAAGACACAGACACAAAGCTGGGGGCTTTCAAGCAGCTGCCTACAGCATTCTGTAACATTCAAGACCAGTCACACGTGAAACATGGTCTTAAAAGTACATTATCTTAAAAGTACTCTGCACTTCTCTGTAGCAGTTTGCTACAACAGTAGCAATACAAAGTGCAAATAAGGGAGTTTGATCTCTCTGAGATTTTTTAATTAACTACTAGAATTGAAAAGATTATTGAACATTTGGAAAGTGGGCATCACTAGGCTGAAGAACAGTCAGGCACCTTCCACCCACACACCATACATTCCTGTGAAAATCCCCACCTTTCTCTCATTAAGCCTCTGTCATTCACCTTTGTTTGCACTAACTTTCTTTCCTTCATTTTCCCTCCCTAACAGAAGCAAATTTCCTTTCCTTGCTTCCATTTTCGCAAGGTCATTTCCGGGAATTCAAAACATCATTAGCTAAACAAAGACCAGTATTTCAACAATATTTAATATGATATGAGATGTTTCATACCCTATACAGTCCATGCACCAAAATGCAAACATCTTATATGTATCAGCTTCTTCTATTTTTTTTCAGTGTGTAACAGCAGTAAGAAAAAACAAAGTTACTTGGTAGGATATTCTCAACTTGAGTGAGAAAGACTACAAGTAGAGATTGAAAAAAGTTTTAGAAAAGGACTCTATGGATATTCAGAGGCATGAGAGGGCTTCCATGCAAGAAACAACTATGTAGACTCAACAGTCTGAAAAAGAGATGACTAATAACAGGTAACAATAGAGCTACTGTACCTTGAGTGGCTCATAAAGGCTGGACAGCTATTGATATTTCATTATTTCTTCCAAAAAAAATTGTAATGTGCTTTCTAAGAAGTGCTCACCACTGAAAAGCAGTGCAAGCTCCCACAGAATGTAGTAGGTTATTCTTTATTTACATGGAGAAGTTAATCAGTACAGATGTAACAAAACCTCTTCTGAAATAGATATTGTATTTTGTGAGCTCACTGTATAATTTTTTTTTCCTGGAATAAAGCCTAAACATTCTAGTTCATTCACTTGCCTAAGTTTTCTATCAGAATGATGAAATGTGTAAGAGGAAAGAGTGCCTTGGTGAATTTAATTCCCATCCTCTCAGCTCTTGATGCTGCTAATCAGATCTGAGGTGAATAGCATTTTAATAAAATTTTTGAATTCCAATTTTTGTACGTTTAGAGTACATGAATTGTCCCAGACAAGATGCTCCCAGATATGCTACAAAGGGGGTTGTCTTTGTATTTTCTTCCTAAAAACTAGTTAGTTCAAGCACTGGCTGAATAAAGGCAGATTTCTGTCCTGCTAGAAAACCATGAGCAATTATAGACAGTAATTTTTGCTCATTCTGGACAATTAATCTGGGGGTGTCAAAAAGGAAAATGTTAAGGTTTCCAGGGCAGTAGGGTAGCTTTTGTATGATTATATTGTTATTTAGTTGAGTTGGTAAAACACCGAGACTTTACAATATTCCCATCTTGCCTACACCCTTGTGAAATAGCTGCTCAGAAAGGTATCACATATTGTTACTAAAAACCCCTGCACAAATATAGTCCTTATATAATTAAAGTGTCTCTTCAAAGTAACTTCTAAAATAAATATTAGGACCTACAGAAATGTAACATCACACACACAACCCCACATGTACAAAAGGATCAACACATACTGACAGATTTACTACATAAGTATACAGCAACAGATTATTTGAACTTTATGCAAATTTTTGTTAGAAATACAAAGACAGTAATTTGTTAGAATAACAAAGACAGTAACTATTGATTAAAAGTCAAAAGAAATAATGAAAACCATAACAAACCGATTATTAATAGTAAGTATCCCACTTTTTGGTCTATTTTAAATTATATCAAGTTTTTTTCATAGTCACTCAAGGTTTATATATCCAATATACAGAAAGGATTCCTGCCTTGAGTTTAAAAATGCATTTGCCCTATAATGTTTCACAGCCTTTCTTTTGAAGCATGAATCAACCCTTCCCATCACTCGCAAATAATAAATAATGCAGTAAAACAAGACTGGATTAAAGCAGGAGACTGAAATCCCTCTACTCCCAGGCACAGTAAATCCATAAGAAACAGGCATTCCATGTACTGACTCAGAGACAGCGTCACAAGCATTGCAAAGAGCTGCCTGACTGTACCATCCACCTCAGTTCCCCACAGCAATACCGCTCAGGGTGACCCTGTTCATTCTGACCTGAACCAAACTGCCCCAGAACCAAACCTTGCACTCTCCTCTGGCAGGCAAGGTCTTCTCAAGTTCCACACAGGGATTTGAGGAACAGATAAAAACATCCCAAAGGGTAACAGTCCAAAACATTTTAATAGAGAGCATTTTAAGTTTCCTTTGTAGCCAAAATATCTTCACACAATGTCTGAATTTTCCACCTTGAGTGAGCTCCCAGCTTATGCAAATCTGCTGAGAATGGACTCAAACTGGACTCCAACCAGCACCTCGTGCATCACACCCTCAAGTGGCAAGTACCAGGACTGACAGGACTGACAATTAAAATGTGTCTAAAATCACATCAACAGGAAAAGCTTTTGGTTTTCTTTAAGCTATTAATTCTTTTAAATATCTCAGTATGTATCCCGTGTTACATTATTGTAAACTAGGGAATTCCAGAGCCTTGCTGTTGTTGTTCAATAACATTATAATGACTGAAGAACATTAAGTTTATGAAGATGTCAATTAGAGAATAAAGAAATCATTCCCTTGGGTTGTGTTTTTTTTTCAAGTGTGCCACACTTGAATACATATAATTGGAGTTAACAAAATATCCACTGCTTGGGTGGAAAAGAGGGAGAATATCTTTCCATTCAGGAGGCATGGAAGCCACAGTATGTTTTCTTGGGTATTGGTGCCTCTGTCTGCTCCACCTGATGCTATAAAACTAAATATTGTTCTGTTTCTTTAATGTTTATGGATTTTGAAGCCGCTCAGCAGATTTTTAGGTAGGTACTCAACTGCAGCTCTAAGCCAAAGTGTATTTAATGAATAGTTCTTTGATTGAAGGAACCAGTGAGTCAATTACTCCACTGGTTTCTGAATTACAGCTTTAAAGGAAACTCATAGGAAAAATCCAGATAATCTAAAAACAAATAATGGTGGCTAACCATTAACTAGACAATTCATACATGCAAAATGTCCTGATTTTGTACAGGTATTGCATGCAGTATATACTTATTCTGAGGCCTAGATTTTCTAATTTTGTTTAATCTAAACAGGAAAATCCTATGGTTTTTGAAAGTAAATCATCAGTAACAAAAACTTGAACAAATATTTTTAGGNCTGCCCTGAAGCTTCAGCATTAAATGCCACTACTCCATAGGGAAATAACTCTATAGGGCGATTCATGAAAAAATTATGAACATAATTAATGTATGTGATTATATGCTCAAATACTGCATATAATGTTTACTTTGAAAACTGATGGACTCCCTAATTCAGTATCACCATACTGTTAGCACAGCTATAAAAACTACAGTGATTACAATTACCAACCTTTGTGTACAAGATAGTCTAGCTTCTTGCAATTAGAAGAAATGATTTTAGGTTATGACAATCATTTAAACTAATTTAAACTTACAAACCTCTGTTAGGTCTCTGAGACTCAGAGAACAAGGATTTGATCAAAAGATTGCAAACACAATTGCCAGATTCCAGGGACTTCAGTAGGCAGCAAACTATAATCCAGATCATTAGAAAATTCAGGTGGAAATTAACAGGATTAAAAAAATCTGAAATATAATGCAATTAGAATTAAGAATTAAAAAAATCTCTCCTTTTGTGTTAATCTATTTCTCTTTCTGAGAGGATATATTTATATTCCAACTGATAAGTCTGTTTGGAGGCAAAAGAGATTGGCATCTATTCTAACATTAAGATAACAGTCACACAACATGTACTTACAGAAAGTAAACCATTTTTCCCCCTCCTTTGGGGTCTCATGCAAAAGGATGGAATAAAAAAAAGAAATTCCACAAGAGACAACATGAGTCATCGAATTCCAGCTTGCCAGATGAAGGAAACATAGAGTTAAAATCCAATACTGTGACAAACTGAAGAAAAGATTTATGGCATAAACCTTTTTGAGTAAATGCCTAATAAATTTTTCTTTCCACCTAAGCTCCTACCACCACTGCTAGTTTTGGCAGCAGAAACCACCAGCAAGAAAGGCCTGGACTACATGCAAGAGAGACGCTACAAACCAGACTTTTTATCAGTTCTCTTGTTAAAATCTATGCCAGCATTAACCATTTGGTTTAGCCTTCATGCTTCCCTACATTACATTTGGTGCTCCTTCTGTCTGCATGAAGAATTAATTTGCCCTAGTTGAACCCCTCACCAAAAAATCACTAAAGGGCAAAGAAAGGCTATAACTACACTTTCAAAAAAACATGTGCTACTACAAGAGTAGAAGCCAAACTTGGGGTGTCTTTCTACCAGCACTGGGCTTGGTGGCTGCACAGCTCCAGGTCTCATAATTTTCCTTGATGACAGCCTTTACGACTGCTCCAAGTGTCTGTTTCTGTTGAGCTCTAGCCTATAGATTTTTGAAGTTCTCAAATATCACTTTTTGTGTAAAGAGTATTAAATACTGTCATAATAGTGTAATTAAAAATACACCTTGTGGATATTTTTTCTCCTAACAACTCATACTGCAGGGCTTAATTTTACAGACCTGTGGCACACCTGGCACTAATTTCACTAGCACAGGACTTTGTCAGGTACTAAAAAAGGCATTGTACATGACTGCTAAGCAAAATAGAGGATACAAGACCTGTGGCTTAGTTTACTGAAAAAAAAATTACAACTGTGGTTAGAAGTTCTTCTGAAAGGATTGTAATGCAATAGAAAGGTATGATCCCCAAGAAGGCCATTTATCCATTATGTTTTTTAACAAAAAAGTTAAATGCCAGATGGCTTTAGTTTTGAAAAGCAAAACACTTTTTAAGATTGCACATCCAAGGATCACAGACTGCTAAAGTGAGACCAACAGATTTGTCCTTCTGAAACTGTGACTTTCCTAAAGTTTGTTTGTTGTGAGGACATGCAGACAATGCATTAGATCAGCTTGATAAAGCACAACAGCTATTATAAAACAAAAGCAAGCCTGAAAAATGCAACATATTTCTCACTATCATCTTGAATGGCTGCTCCCCATGCTTTTTATTAGGAAGATTCAAAGATGCCAGTAACCTTACAGCTGGAGACTGTAATAGCAGAGGGTAACAAGACAGAAATAATGAATGCCTCCTTGTTAAGCAGTGTTGTTTGTGCTGTTCCAAGAGAGATCTGCCAAGAACTTTTCATGCAAACCTTATTTTTCTGGGATCTGAAACTTGGCGGCAAAAAATTCCAGCATGACACCCAGTTTAAAAGAATTCAGATTACAAGTTTTAAAATACATTTTTGAGTTTTGTAAAAAATTAATTTTACACTAAATAAGGTAAACACTTTAGCACTCCATGTATTTTTAGTTACTTTATTGAAAGAAAATTTGTGACTATCAAGTTTGTAACCCAGATAATTTTATATTTTCTAACTCTTGGGTATTAAATAAGTCTGAAGTACTGCAGTGTGAAAGGAGACTTTGTGCTGTATGGTCAAGATTTCACTGACGTGTATTTTCTTTTTAAGGAAGACTGTATGAAATACATATGACACACTCCTTATTCTATCTGCCAAACAATTCAGTTGAATAAATCTGTGTTAATTCTTAATACAACTCAGCTGACCTGGGTATTATGCCATGTTATGAAAAAAAAAAAAAAAAAGGCTATTTAATATTTAGCCCAGAATTTTAAAGTGAAATTACATCAGGTTGTTTTTGTTTTGTTTTTGAACAAATTATTTAAAGCTTAGAGCCACAGCAAAGTCCAATTTCAGTGTACCCATTTCTTTTTTGCCTCTTGGCCTATTGCAACCAGGTCATTTTGTACAGTTCCTAGCCAAAGCAATATTCTTTCCTGTGGCAACTAGCAAGATATGCAGAAAATAGATTTCAGGCACAAAACAGATTTCAGTCCAAGGTAAGGAAGCTTTCTATCAGGTAATAGCCAGGTATCAAGAAACAAGAAGGCTACTATAGTTCCCTGAGTAGTGGAAAGGGGGTGGTGGCTTAGGCTTCCACCTATGAGGAATAAACCTCCCAGCAATTCAAAACTAAAGGAGATAATCAAAACATATAAATATCATCAATATCAATAAATTATAAACTTTTCTTAATATGTATGGTGAGGTCATATCAAAGGAAACACTAGAAGAAACAAGGTCAGAAAAAAAAACAAGAGACAGAGTATCTTTAAAAAGTTTCTGCTGATTTTCCTGACTAACTCATGTTTTCTTACCTAGATCACATTATCCCCAAAAATATCTCTACCTACTGTACAGTTACAGAGAAATCAAAACTACAGAAGTCCATGAAACGACAGCTCCTCTGAGATTATTTGCACTTCAGCTAACATGCTGGCTGTATAAAGACATTACCATTCTTGGAGAGTTTGCATGAACTGGAACTTGGAGCAAAAAGGCAAGGTTGCCAAAAGCTTCTGTCTTACTGACACTGTCTGCTCTGCAAGGAGCCACAAAGGAGTCAATGATTACAAGAGGGTGTTGGCCCTGGGAAGCATGACATGTCATCCTTTAATGATTAAAGAGCCAACAGAAGCACAGACACACCATCTCCATTCAGATGGCTCCTAACCTTCTGTTGATACACAGGGGACCTGTTCTCTAGCAGCAGTGAGGATACTTCTGTGGGAGCGGGCTCTCTTAAATAACAAATTCAGAGCAATGTAATAATCAAAGCCTTTTTTTGTTACCATTTGCATAGTCTTGCAATATCTGAAACTTGTATTATTCTTACTCTGAACTAAAATGGTTCATCAGTTTGTTCAGCATTTGCACCAAGGTATCCTTGTCTTTGACTAGAGGTCCTATGATGTGCTACAACATAAATAGCATGTGGTTTGGGCTTTTTTTCTGTTTCTACTGAACTATGCCATCTCCAGTTCATCTCTTTACCCAAAAAAAGTCAAGTAGTATTCCTAACTATACCAGTACAATACCACTTAAGACCTTGGTGGTAAAAGAGAATAAAGCATAAATAGCATGCCCTCTACCTTGAACACGCTTTCTTACTGAGACTGTTTTTGCTTCCCCAACACTTTTGGTGACCATGACCTACTGTTTTTCCCACTTCTGAAAGTGCAGAGTACCAGCTGCAACAGAGACTTTCAAGTACCCCATTTCAACAGTTCCCCAATGCATAGCAAAATACTCACTCATCTGAACAAGCTGGATCTGTATCACACACTGGCACATTGCAGGGAAATCTGTTCCGTTGCCCTACATTCTCCAATCTGGCAATTGCTTCATTTCTGTTAAGAACAAATAAAAAAGGAGGAAAGAGTTTGACACAAACAGAGATTTGCCAGATCAAAGGGAATAGGTAGAAACCCCAGCAAGTTTCCTTTGTCGTATAAAATCTCCAGGTGATACTTTTGTTTTTTCATGGAATGACCCCCTTGATTCAACACAGTGCCTGCTAGCATCCTCTCCCCCAGGCTAATTCTCCACTCCTTTAGTAAATTACCATCCATAACAACTGAACTGTGGCTGTCAAAACAAACCCTGGACTATGGGGGACACTCTGACTGTGCTGAAGTGGGAGTCCCAGGGGTACTTTGTCTGTCCCACGCTGCTTCCAAGCCAGTGGCCATCACAGCTGGGGCTCACACACCCTGAACAGCAAGGTCAGGGCCTCCTTCCTTCATCCATTTTCAACTACACTGGTGATCAAAGAGAGAGCTCTGTTTCCAACACCCATGAAGATAGTGGACATTTCTCTCCTTTGTGCCAACAAGTGGAACTGTGACTGCTCCCTGCCCAGGTGAGATAGCAGAGATAACACTCCAGGCTTTAACGGAGCCATGTATATTATGGAGCAAGAATACCCACAGGAGGACAGAATAACCAGAGAGATGTGTAAACTTTTGTACTTAATTTCTCTTTTGAAACTTTCTACAAGAAAGAAACCACCCAGGTTTTTTTCAAGTAAAAATAAACAGCCTGACACCTTTAATCTAGAAAACCAATTATATATACACTTATATTTAATTATGTCTGTAGCACCAGTGTTTTCAAATGGGAGCAACACATAGGATTAATCTAAACTTTAAAAAAATCCCTGTTGGAGCCAAGATTTTATTGCTAAATATATATACACATATTTGGTTTAAGGTTAGTATTAAAATAATTGTTGTTCTTTCTATGTTTCTAATATATATTAAAATTGAGGGAGTATTTAAATCAAATTGTTCTGTATAAGGCTTGAACATCCCATACATTTTTCTATCTTGAACATGTTTTCAAATGAATAATAAGGCAAACACTCTGTAAAGCTACTCAGAAAGTATTATA
>VZUA01005233.1:31304-44741 GCA_013401035.1 Horornis vulcanius
CTGGCGGCCGCCTGGGGCGCCCAGCCCTGGCCGCAGGGTCTCCCCAGGGAACGCGGGGCCGGGGCCGCCGGGGGCATTTTTTCGGAGGCGGAGGGACGGCGGCGTGAGTGAATTGAGACAAAGGGCGAGGAGGAGGAGGAGGAGGAAGAAGAAGAGGACACTCGGACTCGGCTACATTCCTGTGCAGAGAAAGGCGGGAGGCGGTGTTAGCCCATTACGGACAGCTGGGTCCGGCGCTGCTCTCAGCTGCTGTCGCCGTATTTACAGCCGGCTCTCCCGGCCGTGGGAGGAGGAGGACGGGGAAACAACCATGTAAGTTCCCAATTGCCGGGGGTCCTGTGAGAAGATGGGGGATGCCGCAGACGCCAAGGAGATGAGGAAGACTTTCATTGTTCCTGCCATCAAACCCTTTGACCATTATGATTTCTCCCGAGCGAAAATCGCCTGTAATCTGGCCTGGCTGGTGGCCAAAGCCTTTGGGACAGGTAGGTGGCGTCTCCTTCTTCCCTTTCTTTGATGCTGGTTTCTGCTTGGTTTCTTCGCTACTGAGGACGTGCGAGCCATTCCCTGAGGAGCTGAGAAGAGGGGGAAGATGTGTGGGAAATGCTTTTGGTCTGTTCCTTTATCCTTAAGATCTCTTACCCCTTATGGGGCTTTTTGTTTTTCTTTTGTTTTTCCTTAATTACACTTAGTCTCTTTGGAGTAGTCCCACTGTTTCCATCAGCAAGTAAATTTTGTGTATTGGCGCTTATTTTATTTTATTTGAATGAATCTGTTTCTGTAAATGGTGTTTTATTTATTACTCAGGTCACACTTCTACAATGCGAAAAAACCTCAGCAATCCACGTTTGTCTGTCATCTTGAAATTTCTCCTGATATTGCTTAGGAGCAGAATTGGGGGCTAGCAATGGAAATGGGTGCGTGCTCTTAGTTTTGACATGTGTGACAGTAGCCTGTAGCCATTTGAGTGGTTAAGCAATAAGAAGGGCTTCAGGAAAAAGAGCATTTAGTGCCAGGTTTTGGCCTGCACAATACAGAAAGCTTTCCTCGTCTGTAAGTGTAAATGGAATCGATTTGTAATGCCTCCAAAAGGCATCGGTGCTCTGTCGTTGAAAACCTTGGACCTTGAGGAATACCAGACCTATTATTCTGTGCCTGAAATATTGTTGGGCCTTGAGGAATACCAGACTTGATGATGTCTTCTGAGGGAAGCATTTTGAAAATTTACCAAGCTGGGGGGGTTTGTTTGGGTTTGGGGTTTTTTTGGTTTGATTTTTGAGGGGAGGTGGGGTTCTTTGCTTGTTGTTTGTGGGTTTTGGCTTTAGTATAGCTGTAATATTGTAATAATTTAATTTTCTGTGGATTAAAAATAATGGGTTTTTTGAAAGGTGAGGTAGATATCAACGATCATTACTTTTGCCTCTGTTTTTTGTAAAATATCAGGAAAATATTCCTCCTTATGGAATTTTGCATCTCTTACATTTAGGACCAGGGTGCTGTTAAGTATTTAACCAGGGTTACCATGTATTTAAGATGTCTTTATGGGACATGCTTCTGGTAACTCATAATATTTGATATGATGCTTCCAAAATGCCACTTTTAAAGTGCTTGAATCTAGTGACATTTCAGTGAGTGCATCACTTTAAAAAGAAAGAAAAGATCAAAATATTATTTTCATATAAAGATTTGTCAATTAACTCGCCTTTTTTTTTTTGTGAAATCTAGACAAGTAATACTTTGATATATGACTTTATTAGCTATTCAGGTATGAGAGGTAAAATAGTAGAGAAAATTCTTTTAAGTGCTTAATTCATCATTTTTAGAGATCATTATAGTTTTAGGTAGCTTGGTTCTATAGGGCCTACTGATGGCATTCTGAGTGTACAATGCTTGTGCAATTATATAACCCAGCCTTCTAACCTGAAAACTTTTTTCTACTGGCGTTTGACAGATCCTCAACCTATGGCTTAAATGTCTTGGTTTATACTGGTTAAATTTGTTTTGGATGTATAAAGCCATTTGCAGGGTACTTTTCTGCTACTTTGTATAGAAAGTGTGATCCAAAACAAATTCCTTTACTCTTTCTCTTCATGACTGGGGTTGTTCTGAGGTGCTCGAATGAAACATGATTAGAGGGAATAATTACTTCTTCTGCTCTCCTAACACTGCAGTAATGTAACAGTAGGAAGAGAGGTAAGGACACACATTTGTAGTGTTTCTGGTCACAGTTCTTCTACTAGGTTAATGTAACTAGAAACTTCAAAGAAGAGTTTGGCTGAAGTAGAGAAGGACAGTATACAGGACTTGCATGTCTGCAGTACAAGTGCTTCCTTTATACTTGGAGTGAAACAGAAGAACTGACCTTCACCTTTTCCAAAAAGGAAGGAAGTTTGGGTTTGTTAAATTCTTTTAGTTCTTGGGAATAGATCACAGCCTCAGTCATGGCTTGTAACTATTGCTATATGCATTTGTACAGAGGAAATAAAAAGGATGATTAGTGTGTTTATTAGTGGGTCTATGAGTACCACGTTTTATTTTTTTTACTGCTTGAAGTTTTGAAGTTCCCTAAGCTTGCAGGGGAAAGTGAAGGGGTTTTCCCTACCATCTATGAAACAAAGTAATGCAGTTCACTTTCACTGAGGAAAAGGTAGGTTGTTACAATCATGTATCCATTAAAGAAATCAAAATCATTATGTATCAAAGGGTACATAGTTCTGTGTGTGGCTTTCACAGTCTTAAAACCGTATTTCAATACAATCAGAGTTGTGGATACATCTTGACTACGTGTTGTGAATTTGGTCTTGCAAAAAGACTTTGAAATAGGTACTGTTCATTAATATTAGTAATGACTTTTGGTGTTTCACTGATACCTGTGTCCCAAAACTGAGAGACAGATTTTCTATTGCTATTGTCCTTGGTAACACTACAAGTGTAGGGTTTGGCCCACAGCATAGGCAGGTCAAAAGAAGTTATCCTATTAGTGAGGTGTCATAGGAATGTAAGAATGCATTAACAGTAATGTTGAAGGCATCTTGTATGAAGAATTGATTAAAAAGTACTAACTGAAGAAGAAATTCATATTTAAGTGTTGAGGGTGTGTAGGATTTTGTGCCTTGGTGTATTGCTGCTAGACAACATATCGGTGTTAGGACATGTCAGATTAAATGCTGTGTAATAACCAGATTGTTTAAGTGGCATAATTTGCAGTAACTGAAAGGGGGAAAATTAAAAAGTGTGAAATATAAAATGGGGAATGTTTGACCTTAGAAATTAAATCTGCAAACACCTAATTTCAGCCTTGTCTCCCAGTGCTGGCAGTTACCATTTCAGTATAGAAAGATTTCTTCCCAAAGGACTGGATGAATTGTGTAGACACTCTAGGCTTCAGCTTTTGAAGTATAATGAGACTTACTTCTTAGGAGTAAGTTGAAAAATGTCTTGATATTGTGGTAGTCTGTGCTCTTTTTATTTCTAAAGCAACAGAAGTGGGTTTCACTATTTTGGAATGTGAAGTTTTTGCCTTCTCAGTCTGGTATAGTAATAGAAAATGTGCCTGAAAAAATTGTTATCCATCCTTGCTCCTAAAGGCAGGCTGAGCTAAGTATACATCATTCCTGACAGATGTTTGTTTAGCCTGTTTTTCAAAAATCTCTAATTATAGACTTTCCACAGTTTGGACCTTATTTATTTTTAGATGTTTGAACAAAATCTTGATGTGTTTTGCTACATTGTTAAGACATTACTTTCCCTCTTTCTGGTGCTTTTGAGAATGTTGGGCATCTTATGTTTTTATAACACCTTTCATATAATAAAACCAATGTCTATTCTATTGTTTAGGCAAAACAGACTTTTTTTCTTTGTTGTAGGTCAAACCTTTTTATTCTCTATTTAGGGATTAGTTTGGTTTTTTGTTGTTGTTTGTTTGTTTGATTTGGTTTGGTTTGGTTTGGTTTTTTTGGGGGGAGGAGGTTTGTTGGGATTTTTTGATGCTCCCTCTATTTTTTTCTTGTNTTTTCCCTGTGGTTGGTTTACATGAGTTCTGTACTTAAATCTAGGTCTATTGGTCCAGCTAAACCATTACCAGTACAAGGTAAATTTGAAAAATTACTTCATATTTCCAACCTATAATTCTCTGATTTATTCACTAAAATATGACGCTTGCCATTTCTGCATCAGCCTAGAGTTGTTGACTCATGCAAGTCTGTGATTCACTGTAGCTCCGTATCTTTCTCTGCAGAACTGCTGCCTACTCAGTTGTTCCCATCTTGTAATTCTACTGTTGTAGGTTCCTGCTTTGCAGCTAAACTTACATAACTCCATCCTATTTTCAAACCACTCCTTCCACTTATCAAAATTATCTTGGATTATAATTTTGTCCTCCAAAGTACTTTCAATCCTTTTGTATCTTGGGATCACTTCTCCTTTTCTAGTGTGAAGAAAGATGTGAGTTCTTGAACCTGGAAGTACACGTTCTTCCCATTTGGTAGGGGACATCTGAGTATTCTTGGAAAATGGTTTTTCAACTATCTTTTCATCCAATTTTTAGTTACAAAGTTAAGAGTATCTCGTGTATGAATTTCAGAAAATTATGGGAACAGTTTTAAGTCAAGTTAAATCTGTTGCTACTTTACTATCCATCCAACATATTATGCTGCTACAGTAATACATTTAACTGGTTAGCATGAGAATTTTTTTGACAGGTTTACAGGAATAAACTAAAAGCTAAGTAAAACCTGCATCAGTCTTTTGCTGCAAAAGAGCAATTGTCCTAAACATTTTTATGTTTTCTGAAGTCAAAATAAAATAGTCCATATACCTTTTAACATTAAATGTATCCTTTATTGGTGTTTGAAGCAATAAATTACAAATTGCATCATCTACAACTAAATATTACCCAAGAAACTTAAAAATAGCTTTCTCCTGATGATTAATGTTTTCAAAATTCTTATGTGAATATACTTAATGCTCTTTGCCCATGTTGGCAGTAGTACCATGGAGGGAGGAAATGAACACTGTGTATCTGACAGAAACAAGTTGTAGCTAAATACTCTCATCTGCTGTGTTGAGTGTTGCAGGCCAGAACATATTTTAATCTTTTTCTAGCAGACCTGATTTCTTCACTTTTATTCAGTCTGGCAGTAGCAAAACTTTTTAGAAGGATTTGGAGTACAAAAACAAATGGTTTAGATTCTAGTGAGAATTTTTTTATAGATTCCATCACCTCTCTTAAGTAGTTGCTGACAAATTGATACTTCAGTCAGTCCTACTAAAATCAGTGGATTAGACAAATCATTTACTTCCATTTACTTGGAAGGTGGTTGTATCACTCCTTTCTGTAGAACACATTTGTAATGTAGCTTGATGTAGATCACTTTTTTTGAAGTAAATACATAAATAGGATGAACTTCTGGATCTGTTAGGTTTGGCAGAGGCCTCTGAGGTTGTAGACTGCATGTGTACAAATGTAAAGGAAGGTGGTCAGTAAGGGGACAGTTGCAGGATTGGCAGTAGACAATGGACCTCCTTTGGGGTATAGAATCTGTTCTTTCATTGACTCCATGCCTTTGAGCCTGTTTGTCTTTTCAGCTCTTGTCTGCAGAATGTAGCAGATCTGACAAAGAGACTGTAGCTAAACGTTCACTGATTTCAGGTGATGGGATGAAATTTTTTTCTCCTCCCTCTACCTGGTTTCTCTTTCTGTTTTTGGACCACCATTGCAGTTACTACTGCAGATATTGTTTAAAATTTCCCCCTTCACCCTATGATTTAGGGTAGTGTGTTGGGTTACTTGAGTGACTCCATGTTTAAAGGTGCCTCTCAGTCAAATGTGAAGACTGTTTGTATGTTGTTGATTAGGAATGTGTTACCTTTGCAATAAGATGTTATGTAATTTCCATTCTACAGCTAGCACAACTGGATACAATTCCACTCCTGAAATTAGTAACTTTTCATACTTGCTCTGCTAAACCAAGAGCTCTTAATGATAGTTTTTGCTGATCACTCTGAAAAATGAGGATAGAAGTGAAAAACTCTCAAGACTTTGTAACAAGAGTGAGCTCTTCCTCCTCCCCCTTCCTTTTTATTCTGTGCAATTGGACAATACACTGTTACTGCATCAGGTGGCAATAATTAACATTTCTGCTACAGTGTTGAAATGTAATGTTTGAAATCTATTTGCCAAATGTAAGATTTATATAGTTCTAGCCGTTTCCTATGTGTTTTCTTTTATTCAGTTAAAAGCAATCTTACACTATGAGAACCTGTAAGCCAGACATCGAAGATGTGTCCATTCACATCTATGTACATATGGGTGGCAAAAAGTTTCCTTTGGCTTAATAAAGTTTACTAATAATGTCAAGTAATGTTTATCTCTAATTTTCTGAAACAGCTTTTTTCGTACTCCATAGGATATTTAAATCATAACTTGTCTATAATAGTCATCAAGGTGCTAGCTGGGTGAGATAGGATTATAATTATGCTATTATCTTTACATTTCTCAGAACTTGCCTCACCCAAAAATAAGTTCTGAAGGCATTTATTTTAATGAAAATTGATCCCATTATTGGCAGGGTTAATTCTAAGTCATTGTTTTGTTTATTAAAATCTGAATCAATACACAGGTTTTAGTAAATTAGATGCTAATTTTCCCATTTTAATAAGAAATGCCGGTACCAAACACATTCTGTAGGTTTTGTGGGAAGCACATCCTGTTGTGCTGCTGAAGGCAGAATATTGGATTGGGTAGACACTTAGTGTGACAATTAATACAGCATTTCTTATGTGATTTTCAGTATTAAAAGAACAACTGAAGTCTGGTTAGGTTATGAAAGTAGAGCCTGTGTGGGTTTTTTCCTTAAATGTTTTGGGGTTTGTTTGGTTGGTTGGTTTGCTTTTGGGTTTTGAGGGGGTTTTTTAGTGTTTTGTTTGGGTTTTTTGTTTTGTTTGGTTTTTTTGTTGTTTGTTTCCTTTTTTTGAATGAGGAATCCCTTTTAAGTGCAGAACAGCTGTTGAAGCAGTGGATAATTGCTGTGGTCTATTTTTGTGACATCTAGAGGCAGGAAGGTAGGATCTGTTTATTCATAGTACTTCTGTGATGGTAAATTCAAGAATCTCTTGAGTTCCTAGCAAGGTGGACAAAGCTAAGAATGGTTATACTGAAGCTGAGTGTGCCATAAATTGAGTGTTGGCCTTTCAGATACTTGTTTCTAGACAGAAGTACATCTACAGACTGCTAGCCAAGAACAATGAAAGTGGCAGACTGATTCAACAAACCAAAAAGTAAAAATTATTTTGTAATCCCTACTATCTCATTTTGTTTTCCACTTCCTGATAAAAGTCTTGTCTCTTGGTAGTGTCTCCAATATAAAATAGTAAATTAAAAAGTCTCTCCTATTGAGTCCACTAAAAAAAAATCACCATAAGTTAAATAATGTAATTCTGTCTTCTTTGACCCATTTTCAATTCTTGGACTCTTGACTTCTGTGCAAGCTTGGCTGTCTTGTGCGCAGATTGTGAATGTGGCACCAGAATCCTTGTTGGCAGGTGGGAGTCTGAATGAGGTAACTTGACACGATCACTTCATGGCAAAAGCATACCTTTGCTGACCTGCAGAAAACTTCCAAGTCCATTAAGGCTTGGCATACATTCATTTACTGGTTTGCACCAGGAAGTGGTTAAAGGTATTAGAATTTTCATTAAATAATTCTGTATTATATCTCAGTCTTCTACATATAATTTTTTCTTCTTAATGTCTTTGTGCATTGACGTCAGTAACCTGTAGAGAGGAAGTTTTCTAGTCTGAGGCTTAATGTGGCCTCGTGGCTCTCAAAAGTTATGGCATCATTTAATTGGAAAGCCCATGGCAAAATATTTTAACTTGTTTATATTGTCCTCAGGAATTAAAAACCAAAACAAACAACATGGAGACCTTGTTGACAAAGACTTCTAAGCTTTTGGACATTCTTAACCTTCATAAATCTGAAATTGTTCACTGCTACAAACTTGAAAAACTCAATAGTTGTGTAAAGGACTGTATTCATCTGTGTGGAAGCATGGAAACTTTACCAAAAAAAGCAATTTGTTTTTAAAGAAAATGTAGACTTTTCACATTAGCACAAGCAGGTTTTTTTCCAAAGAAGGAATTCGTCCTGTTTTCCAAGGAGTAATTCATACCTATCTGAGCAGAGAGGTTTTTTTATAAAGCAACTTTTAAAGGTAAATTCAGTAGTGTTATGTGTGAATTAATTTTAGACCATTCCTTTCCTTTAAAATGGTCTGTTTAAACAGCAAATAAAGTTGCATTTCTATCTCACGGTGGGGAGTGTTCTGGTTTTGTCTGGAATAGAGTGTATTTTGTTCCTGGTAGCTGGTGCAGTGCTGTGTTTTGGATTCAGTGAGACCACTGTTGATAACACACCGGTGTTTCAGTTGTTGCTCAGTTGTTGCTTTCTCTAAGTCAAGGACTTGTCTGTGCCTCGTGGCAGGAGGAGCTGTGAGGGAGTGTGGCCAGGAGAGCTGAGCTGAGCTGGCCACAGGGACATTGCAAAGTGTGGCTGCTGTGCCCAGCGTGAGCTGGGGGAGCTGGCCGGGAGGGGCTGATCGCTGCCTGGGAATGGGATCTCTCTCTTTTTCCCTTTCATTGTTATTATTGTTACAATATTTTACTTTATTTCAATTATTAAACTGTTTTTATCTCAGCCTACAGGATCTACCTTTTTCCAACTCTCCTCCCTATCCTCCCATCCCAGCAGGGAGAGTGGGGTAAAGAGAAAGCAGCTGGGTAACTTAGTTGGAGCTGGGGTTAAATCATGACAGGGAGCAATAATAATCCTGTGTTTGCTGTAAAGTTTTGAATAAGCTCTTAATTTTTTCAGAAATTTTTTTCTTCTCTAAAAAGAGCATCTGCAGGACTTTTGATTCCTTGATCATTTATGAAAAATTACCTGAAGATAAGTTGATTGCTTTTTTGAAGTTAGTCTGATTGTTAAATTTGAGTTACAGTTTTGGGCTAATGTGGTATTTTTTTTGTTTGTCTGTTCTCTGTGTCTTGAACTTGCCCATTAGCTTCATTTATTCTCTTCATAGTACAATATTTACAAATTTAAAAATGTCAAAATTATTTCCAAAGCTGGTCCTGTTCACAATTCTAGGAAAAAATAGAGTGGTCTAGTTCAGCTTCCTTCTCCAGGAAGGGCCAGCCTCAAAGTTAAAAGAGGTTTCTCAGTGCCTTGTCAATTAGTTTTGAAAGTCCCTGTGAATGGCAGTTTCACAGCTGGGTCCCCAGCTCTGGTGGGCTCTCTTGAAAAACTTTCTCCTTGCGTCAGCCTGTGACCACTGCCTTCTATCCAAGTCCATGTTTCCAAAACCTGGTGGTGCTGGAATAGTGCAGGTCGATTCTCCAGCTTCTCTCCAGCACTGCAGCCAGTATCCTGGTCTCACCTGCGTTTCAGGTGCTCAGCTCGCTGAGCTCTGTGTCCCCACTACACCCCTCGGACATAATTACCTCGGATTTCAAGGTCAGATGGTACTTTATGGCAGTATGTGCAACAAGGTATTTCTTTTAAAACGGGTCATTTACCTCAGAGTTTAATCTTGAAAGCTTCCTCTTTGTCAACTGGGCAAAGGAAAGACTGGTAAAATGCACATATCGGGGATTAGTGTTAAGACTCTTCTCTGTCTAGCAGAGCCTGTTTAACAATCTCTAGTCCTGACAGAATTGTTAATAAAGGCTTTTGACCCTGCTGATTGTTCTGGTAATCTGCTGGGAACTGGCTGGAGCCGTGTAATTCCCTGCCACAGAACTCCAGAGGCAGCACATACCAATTCTGGGAGGACTTCTACTCTGAGATAGTTTTCTCTGTCTGTTACCTATCTGCTGTGGGGGTTTTCATTTTCTTTTTAAACTCTAACGTGAGAACACAGCTTGAATCTTCTATCAAGAGATAGAAGAGTCTATCTGATATCAAACTGTTTAATATATGTTATGAAGTGGGGGAAAATGCAGTGTTTCTGCCTGTGCAGAGGGAACTCTGACAGGAATTTTTATAAAGAATTCTGATCTTGTTGCACCAGAGATTCCTTGTTTGTATGCTTTCACATTTTTTATACATTCAGAATATGTCTGTAGCCACGGCTTCTCTTCCCAGTCCTTCATCTCCATATTCTACTTTTCTATAGAAAATAAATTTATTTTTTTGGTTTTATTTTTATGAAGACCAGTAAGTTTCTTTTCCAGATTTATTTTGGTGTACCCTGATGGAGTAAAAGAAATGGCATACATGTCATTTTGTCTTTTTCTGTATTTTCAGAAGCGGAACTAAGCTTTATAAATAATTCTATTTGCCTTTGCTAGTCATCATGTTGATTTTTTTTTAACTGTCTTGAGTTTTTAATTACTAAATCCCAGTAGCGGATGTCATTCTTTCATGATAGATGCATTTATTACGTCTTGTCACTTTAGGATGTACCTCAGTGACACAGAAGAATTAACAGGCGTTGGTTTTGTTATTTACTGTCTTGAGATTTTTCTTCTGGCTCAGATTTTCAGACTTGAAATCTGTCATTGTCTTCAGTAAATCTGATCCACAGAGTATGTGACTTCTGTTTGAGTATAGCTAAGTACTCCTGCCTCAAGAGGTTGGGGTTTTTTTTTTAATACAGGAATAAGGCTGTTTTAAGTCTTCTAAGAAATTAAAATGGCTTTATCTGTTACTCCCTGCTTCCCCCCATCCCCATTGAAATTCTCATCTGATTCAAGAGAGGGGTGTGTGGATTTTGGTTTGGGTTTTTATTTGGTTGGTTGGGTTGGGTTTTTGTTGTGGGATTTTTTCTGTTTTTTCAAACGGAAAATCTGCTGTCTGTGAATTGTGAGATATTTACAAAAATATGTTTTCTAATCCTCTCTAGCTTGAAGAAATAGCATAAAGATGCTTTAAGAGTTGGCATTTGGAATTGTAGAGGATAAAGTCCTGATGAGAATTGAGCTCCTGGTAATGGAGATGGATCATTAGGGACTTCAGAAATAACAGGCTTAAAATTTAAATAGACAATGTGTGGACAAACAAGGAAAAGAAAGAAGAACTGAGATAGCTGAAAACAATACCTGGGGAAGCAGGTATCTAGCAGCTCTGAGATCCTCAGTTAGAAATGCTTTTTGTTGGACTGGATGACTCTGGATCCTATAGCCAGTAGGTGAAATTGGGAAGTGGAAAAGAAGATGGAAGTATCTCCTGACACTGGTAGATATTTTTGTTAGCAGTTTTATTGTCATCTTGTAAAAAAGTAGGGCTGTTAGGCATTAGATTTGTGTTTTAAAGGGCAGAGTAGCTGTGCTGATGGTATATTTTGAGCTGTATTCTAAAGCAGAGCTGTCAGTTTTCTTGCCAAATTTAGGCTCATGGTTTAAGCAAATTACAAACTATACCTCTTTCCCTTGATACTCTGAATTGGCAAAAGAAGCAGCAGTATCTTACCCTTTCCTACCATCCTTCTGGCATTTAAAGCATGTGTTAATATTTCTTTCACTCTTTGCACTCTATAAAGTGTATCTTCCCTCACAACTAGAAGGCAGCTGGCACCTTCCAAAGCCCATAATGGAAGCACATGAACTGCAATTGAATATGTATGAGGAAGAAGATAATCTGTCATTATCTTGTGATGGCATGTTCTGTTTTTTCTCTCTCTTCTCCTGCTCCACCCTTGCTGGGCTGTTTACTCCAGACTGATTCAAACCTGGTCTGTTTAGCCATTTATCCAGCTGAAGGCAAAGGCAAAAGCAACTTAGAGTTGCATCACTGCTTTCCTACGCACTTATTTTTTCTTCTAGCAATTAAATAGGCTTTTTGCATGCATTTGGACTCAGGAAAAGAATCACATGCTCTTTATCCCATAAATGTTGTTGGCTTAACTAATTTTACAACAATAGAGAATGAAATTCTTCCAGGAGGAAAATGAAGCATCTTGCAGTGTGTATGCCTGAAAATCTGAAAGTTATTTTCCACTTGACTCATGATTTAATTTAATTTTATCTAGTACCATTTTCATTAATTTATAATTATTACTTTTGNTATAATTATTACTTTTGTAGTAGACAATTATAAATATAGTCTGCCTGTATTGTGTTATGTACAGTATTTGAAAAAAATGTTGGATCGTCTTGGAATGCTAATTTTGAAGTTAAAATCTCAGCATAGATTTGACAAAATCTTGCATAGCTTTCTGTGGGTGCTAAGCCAGCTCACTGAAAATGGAGGAAAACCACAATTTTAAGGGAAGTCAGCAATACAACAAGGCAAATAAGAACCCAGTATTTTGTCAGAAAGAAAGCAATAATATTTTTTCTTCCTTCTCCATTCTTCTAATTTCAGTTAAAAGCCCATATATTTATGCTTTACTGCTGGATTGTCATCATTCTGTGATGGATGACCTTTGAAGTAAACAGTATAGTAATCAAAATTCTGCATATATGGAAACTAGAAGGCTGCTTTTTGTCTTGAATTTTTCTGTCTGAAACATAATGTTTCAGTTACATTTTGTTGTTGTAAAGGAGGCCAGGGTTTGTGTTTAAATGGGTGTTGTTCTGCCTTTGTATATCTGACCTATATAATATTATGCCAAAGGAAATGAGAATGTTTGGGCATGTATTTGGAGAAGCCAAGAAATTTTAATGTAATGATGCTGTAAACCACAGGTTGGTCTTCTGTTGTGGCCTTTGCAGTTTGAGACGCTTTGAATTTTTCTCAAGTTTCTATTTATAGTTCAAATGTTGCCTTTGTATGAAATTTTTCCCAGTATTTTATAACATAATTGCTGGTATGGAATTGGCCTCCCCTTGGTTAAGTTTTCTTCAACATAATTTTGAATTCACATATAGTTTTTCAAAATCCCTTAATACTCTAACTGTCCTTTCTGATACTGACTTGTGCCCTCTTTGTGTTTTGTAGAAAATGTTCCAGAAGAACTCCGAGAACCATTTTACACAGACCAGTATGACCAGGAGCACATTAAACCACCTGTTGTTAACTTGCTGCTGTCTGCCGAGCTCTACTGTCGTGCTGGGAGCCTTATTCTCAAGAGTGATGCTGCAAAACCACTTCTAGGTCATGATGCTGTTATACAAGCCCTGGCACAAAAAGGCCTTTATGTCACTGACCAAGAAAAGTTGGTGACTGAACGAGATCTTCACAAAAAACCAATTCAGATGGTGAGTGTTCAAAGCTTCTTGTTACATCGCTTCTCTCCATCTGTGTACTCCCAATACCTACAGATCTGTCTTTTAAAATGCATCATTATGTTGAAGTATTTTTTCAGGAGTTCAGTGGGATTCATTACTGGGAAGTTTATAGTTTTTTTGGTTTGGGCTTTTTTTTTTCATGTCATCAGCTGTCAGTGCAGGTGTATTTCTTCTGTATTAATGCTAGAATACACCTGTCTTCCTAC
>VZUA01005238.1:0-16008 GCA_013401035.1 Horornis vulcanius
AAAAAAAAAAAAAAAAAAGCGTTTTGAGCAGTGTAAAGCAATAAAAGGTGGCATCAGTTCTGACAAAGAATCTTTCATGCCTGTAACTACAACTTGAGTCCAGAATAACTGGCAACATGTCCTAAGAACTAGAAGGCTGCTTGAAGGACAGTGGACATTATCAAAACAATACTGCTTCTGGAAATTAGGGCAGGGCCTAATTTTTGAAAGCTGGATCTTGAGTCTGGGTCCTCTGTTTTCTCTTTGCGCAGTTCAGACTGGAGTCCCACAGCCCACACACACACTTGTTGAACTAAAATAAGTGACATATCTAAAACAAACAATCTCCTATACTGATCGTTTTATTTTCTTAGTGCAATATCATGAAGGATTTTACAACAGCTGCATTCTGATTCATAGTTCAGGGCCAGCAACTGATATCCCTTGTTCCCAGCCTTTCCAGATCATGTTTAACTTGAGCGTGAGCTGTGGAGTGAGTGAGATAAAGGAGAGCAAGTGGCATGTTCCTAAATTCACACTTCATATATTAATACTAAAAGAGAGTTTAAAGAGAGGAAATGTTTAATCACTTCATTAAATGAATAAAAAGTATCTTTTTCTTTTCCTCTTTTTTTTCCACCAACTACAGGATGAGCTTGAATATATAAGTTACTAACTTGACCTTTGGATGAAAAAAAAATGGGTCACTGGCTGTTACTGGGAGATAATCCAAACCCATTTTCAGAGCAGTGCAGACTTTTTTACCTCCATTTTTTGTGCAAGCTCCCAACAAATTCACAATGTTGAGATGATGACCAATGTGGATTAGGATTTTCAGCTCAGTCATCAGTGCTTTGTACTCACTTGCTGTGGCCCCTTCTGTAAATACAAAATAAAAAGTCAATGTGAAAAGGCAAAATACTGGTCCTCCTGAGCTTTGCCACTTCTCATTACTTTCCATTGAAATGATCTCCATTACTGGATGTACTTCTTGTATTGATGTTCTCTCTCTATTCCTCCCTGCTCAGCATCCTCTTGTTTGCAATTAAACCCACAAAAAGAGTCAGGCACTCAACTTCCTCCCAGTAGACCCTATTATATTTAGAACTGAGAGAGCTTTTTTCTTACATGAATAGTTCTGATGTTGCAGCCAAAAAATTGAAAGAACAAATAAAAAGGGATTTCAAGATTATAATTAACTCTATCTAGAATTGGTTTTGTCTGACCTGACTCCAGCTATCTAAGGGTTATGTTCTAGTCTGAGCTAATCAACATCTTAAGGGGTCAGTGGCAAGAGCAAAGTATTTCCAGAAGCTGGTGCAGCCATCACGTTTAGCCATCTGTGTAAGGGAAAGATGATCTGCCCCTGGGTGATGCCTGTCTGGTTCTGTTCATTATGCAGGAAGCCTGGAAAGAGACCAGGGAAGTAAATATTAATTGGTTAAAGTGAAGTGACTGCATCTCACCCTTGCCATTCATGGTAAATAATAATAGGAATGGCATAGGAAGTCCCTCAAATAAATCCAAAACCTTCTATTTAGTGTTGAGGGAAACTCTTCATTCCCCCTGAGTAATTTTTTTTTTTTCCTGCAGAATTTAATTTTATTAAGAAAACAAGAAAAAAACCCATATTGCTTTGTGCAGGCCCAAAAGGAGTTTTTCACTTTAGTGACACCAAGAGCAAGGAGAACAGTCCCGTGGAAAAAACCCTCAAGCTAGGTCTTATAGGGCTTGGTTTCAACATCTGAGGGGAAACAGTTTTTCTTGGTGTCCCGGACAAAACTTGTCTTCCACTTGGTGATCTGCTATTTGCTTGTATGTGTGGTGACACTTCCCCTTCACCACACAGGAATGCTGTGAGGATAAGGCCTAGGAATGACTGCAGAGTTCCTGGATGAGGACACAAGGAATGAAGCAGATCTGCCCATGCTTTAGGTGAGATACTAAAGATCCCTACAGAAGATCTGGTCACCACTGGCTCTCTTCATTGTCAGCAGCGCTGAACAAGGACTCAGCTCCCCATATGCAGGAGTCTGCCTTAGGATGGGATGAACTGTTATCCCTCACCACTGCCAGTGAAGGACATTTGAGTGACCAACTCAGATACAAGCATCTACTCTGCACATGGCACATGTGAATCCCATCAGGAAGGCTTCTTGTAGCTGCTGTCTGCTCCCATCTGTTCCAGGAGCACCCACTGCTCCTTAGTGGTGCTGATTGGCACAAGAAGTCTGCTGATGTACATAAAGGAACCCTGAACCAAGCAGTCCACTCCAAGGGCTGGAATTCCCATGTAGATATCTCCTGATAAATGGTAAGTAAATATATGTGAAGCTGGGAGCCACTGGCTAAGGTGGGTTCATTCAAACTATTCCAGAGCAGAGTGAACAAGAGCATCGGGGTTCCAAGCTGTATAGAATCCCCAAGAATAGGAGATTGAAACAACACCAGTTTCAACCAGTTTCTCTGTCCTGGCAGAGAAACAACAACAAAAGGATTAAGACAGGGATAAAGACAGATAAACAGTGCCGCATGAATTCCTGGGGCAATGCAAAAAAACAAAACAAAACAAAAAAAAAACCCAAAACCAAGCAAACAACAAACCCCAAACAACAAAAAAACCCAACAAAACAAACAAACAAACAAACAAACAAACAACCCTGCTATGATCCTTACACACATAAGGAAGGGAAAGTTTAATGTGTAGGAAGCATGCCACCAGGTCTCTGGGTTAGGGAATTCAATCACGGCTGCTGCAGGCTGTGATTGAATATCATCCTGCTTGCTAACATCCCAAGCGCCCTCTTCAAATTAATGAGGGGCTTTTGTCCTTTCTGCTTCAATGAGAAAGGTGGCAGTGAATAGCTGGGTGATGATTTTACTTTCAGATGAGCACTGGTGTATGAACAGTGCTGGCAAATCCATTGCACACCCTGGCTGTCAGCATCCTAGGCACCATGTGATGAGCCTGGAGCTGGTTCAGAGGTGACACACCTGCACAACACCACCAAGGTTTAAACTGCTCAATGTGTTTAGCTTAATAAAAGGGCCTTTGTGAAGAAAAATCATTATGAAATCTAATGGAGAAGGTTAGAATGAGATGCAAAAGTCAGGCATATGCGAAGGAGACATAAGGCATCTTATTTTAACAGTAAGGTGATGATTCTTTGGAGCAAATGGCCAAGGAAAATCTGAAAGCTTCTATCCAAGTGTCTTCACATCAAGGTGGATACCTTATACTTCAGCTAAATTTCATTTACAGCATTCAGTTTAGGGTCAGTATAGCATAATGGTATGACTTTTTACTGAGAATGCAATTTTTTATTTCATAATTCTGCCATTTCATTTGTGGTGGACCTGAAACTTGATTTGTGCGCATTTTGGAGACTTCAAAAATTATTGTGGACAGCTTTTGCTTTTTGCAGATTGTATTAAAAAATGCCCCACTATATAAGGCATAATTTTTTCCAATGCAGCTTTGCAGCAAGATACCTTTCAGCATTTTCACAGCAACTATTCTGCATGTTGGTGACTTCCTAATTCCAAAGGCAGATGCTTGTACCACCTTTCCAAAAGCTCCGTGTCCAAGAGACTTTCCTGTAGAGAAAGTAAAGTGGAGAGATACATTTGGTAAAAAAAATGGAATCCTGACAGCAAATGGCTTCACAGATCATGAACTAGAAAACATACGTTCCAATGAGTCCCACAGGTGTATTTCCAACATACAGCTGGTTTAAGTTTTTTGGTTTGTTGGGTTATTTTTGAAAAGTAAGCAGTCAAACTAGAAGACAGAGTCTTCAAAGGGAGCAAGTGATAGAAGTGAAAATGTCACTAAATGAATGCAACCATTCAGTGGAGGTACACTGGCTTCAAACTTGATTTTTTCAGTCTAGCTCTGCCAGAGAAAGATTTTGCTCCTCTTTTCCCTGTGCACAGTGCACAATGCAGCAGCCTGTGGTGCTGCCAGTTATGTCCTTAATAGCACAGACCCTCTTTGACAATGTGTTCACATGGACAGGTCTGGCTGCCTCTGCCCTGCTACAGAGGCTGTCAAGGCTTGGTCAGGGAGATCTTATCAACATATCAGTTAGCAATAAGTTTTAATTTCCAAGTAACTATTTTCAGATTGCTTTTGTGCTTCACCTTCAGCAGAACCCACGTACCAAAGTGTCTAACAAGAGTATGGCAGCAGGATCTGCGGTGTAGAGAAGAGCAGAAAAGAGCAGTCAGCTTTTCATATAAGAGCAAAGGGTACCATGTGCCATATATCTATTTCTCAGATATGCACATGTGACATGACCATCTCCACAGGACAGTTTCCTATTCCTACAATGAACACCTGTTTGACTAGCTCTCACTTGGACATCTATCTTGTTGGTATCTGAGTGAGAGATGAATCCCACTCAGATACTTGCAAGCAGAGAAAAAGAGCTGCTGTCTGTACTAATTTAAATCAATGCTGCTTTTTATATGTGTATATTGTATCTAAACTGTAATTCTCAGTATGTCTGTCAGTAGAAGCAAATATCATACATTATTAAAGCAATGGAAATATGAAGTGGAATATGCTCAGCCAAAAAAAACCCAGAAAATTATTTCCACCCTAGATGTACAAAAGTGTTGTCATTTTTTAACATAAAATAGAAACCACGAAGAACTTGATCTACATGACTGAAAAGCATCAACAGACTGACCTTGGTTTGTGAAGGGCTTAGTGTTTGACAAAGAAATATAGATGAATCAGTGTGTGTCTAAAAACCTACTGTCACCTTTTTCAGTTACTGCATATAGATTCTTTGTTCAGCAAGTGTATAAGAGAAGCATCATTAAGACTCAGGCCTCAGTTTTCTTAGTAAATTGATGTTTTTAGTCCTTAATGTTTTGACTGTTCATGGTTTCTACATTAAGAACTTGCAGTCTGAGGTCCTAGAAAACCCATCATACCTTAGTTTAATCCATAGCTTTAGTTTGTTTCCATCACTGTTAATTCAATTTCCACATCGTGATAACCCACTTAGTCACCACTTGGGAAACACACCGGCTCATAAAGCTGCACAAAGCTGCTAACCTTTCAGAAAGGAGAATGAGCACTGGAATCAGCACTTCCTTCTCTAAACAGCGGTGTGATTCAATGGGAAACTGTAATAACACTCATCTTTGCTGCTCTGCTATTGTTTGTACCGTGCTGAATGGTAGCACAGGACTGGGCTGCTTTAACTTTTCAGCAAGTAGCTCAAAACTCCACAGTTTAGTATGCAATTGTGGCTATGGCTGTTCTTGCAAAAGTCCCTTCTGCTGACATACAAACTAACTACAAAATTATTAAAGAGAGGAATATTAAGTTGCCCGACTGTCTGAGCAGTCAGTTTGTCATAGCCTTTGAGCAGCTACACTGGATGTGTTTGGGACAATGCTCAGGTATGTAATGTTGCAGCATTTAGATCCAGACCAGTGAAGCAAAGTGCTCTGCTTAAGTTTTCCACACTTGGATTTACTGGGCTGCTCAGAACCCATTAAAGTGAACATACACCTCAGTCAAGGAGTTTTGCATCAGGAGATTTTCCTTTCAGTCTCATTTTAGCAGGGTCCTTCAGGCATGCCAGTTGCTGGACCTGGAGCATTAGCAAAAGGCACTTGCAGACACCGCACCCCATGTGTGTGGGAGGGCACAGTCTCAAAGGTGTGTTCATTTCTCAGGTTCCTTGCCATTGTTTGAGTTATCTGGGTTTTCCCCACGTAGTGGTTTGCTGTGTAACATTTCCCCTATGTTACCTGGGACAGCTGTGCACGTGCAGGAGAGTGGGAATTGCTGTGCTCAGTGCCAGTGCCGTGGGCTGGCAGGGCACAGGAGGGAATGGGGCTCAGGAAGGCGGCTGCCACCAGCGTGTGTGACACTGCTCTGGAGCCACCAGCCACACTCCCCCAGGTCCTGCATCCTACTGTGTCACCTCTCCAGACTGGGAAGGTCAAGCCCAAGAGTGAGGGGAGAAGCACATGACAGCTCAGCTAACAGAGTGTGTTGTCACCGACCCCGCTGACAGTGATTTATAGCACCAGCATTTTTCTGCCTAAGGAAAAGATGACATTTTACTCTCAGTGAGATTAATCTATGCTGAATGTTAATTACCCTGACTTCAGTGATGCCCATATGAAATTTCCTGTAATGTCTGTACCCCTTGCAGATGAAAGGAGAGTCCTGTTATATAAGCATTGCATCGCAGCCGTGGGCTGTGTGTTTGCATGTTGGAGGAACACACACCAAAAGAGTTGTGGGCTGAAAGGAGAGACTTCTTTGCAAAAGTTATAATAAATATGTGTCCTGGAGGATAAGTAGGTGGAAAGAGAAAAACAGTCACATCAGATGCTGGAAGGGGTTGCATTTCTAAGTAAAAATATTTTTTAAAAACCATAGAAGCACATTTTGTGTTTGTGAGACACTGATCCTCAGGGACTGCCAAGGTTACTCAAAGACTGAGCCAGTTGCCATGTAAGCAGGACTTGCACTGAGCTAATCTCGCATACTGGACATACACAACTTCTTCAAATCTGGTTCTCATTCATTGTCAGCATTCTTTATTTGTTTACACCAGTTCTTCCACTTTTAACTCATTCTCTGGTCATCGTTCGTCACCTCTGGACTCCAAACACTAACCCTGAAAGGCATGGGTTTTTCCGTGGTGTTTACATTCCATTTTCTGTTTGTTTCTTTCCCAGTGGTCACATTGTCTGCATATCAGGCTCTTGGTCCAGCGTTGTAAGAAAATTGTCTGAAGATTGAAGTCACTCCAGCACAAGGTTCCAGCATTCCCAGAATTATGTATGACAATTATAAATCGAGAGCAATGTATTTCAGCTGTGCTTATCCACATCTGGCCACCTTGTGTCTTCTGGCAGGCAAATTAAGTGTGATCCTAATTTTGCATGTGTTAACCAAGCTCTGTCCCTAATGCCTGGGAGACAGGAGGAATCCGTTACAGCTCCCAACTAAAATGCAAGGATTCCCTCGGGTCCTGTCCCTGGCACCACAGAAAAGAGATCAGTGCCTGCTCCTCCTCTTCCCTTCTTGGTGAAGTTGTAACTGCAATGAGGTCTCCTCTCTGCTCCTCTCCTCCAGGCTGAACAGATCAAGTGACCTCAGTTGCTCCTTGTACAGCTTCCCCTCCAGACCCTTCATCATTATTATAGTGAATCACCAAAATTACAGTAAATGCCAAAGGTCAGGCTCCTGAGTCTAAAGAGAGAATCATCAAAGTTGGCAGTCTGATTTGGAATTATTTGTTTGCTTTTTTTTTGTCATGTTTTTAGTAAATCAGTTTCCAAAATATGGAATGCATCATTCTTGTCTATATTCTCCTTCTGTGGCCAAATGGCCAACTTAATAGATGAGGGAAAGGCTGTAGATATTGTCTACCTGGACTTTAGTAAAGCCTTTGTCACTGTCTCCCACAGCTTTTTCCTGGAGTGAACAGGTAGATTAGTCATGGTTGGACTTCATCTTAAGGGTCTTCTCCAACCTAAATGATCTCGTGGTTCTATTTTCATTTTCCTACATGGAGTCCAAATATGCATGTGAAAAGTCAAGCAGACATGATCAGTCAGTCCTAAAGGCTGTAATTCATCCACAGATCAGTGCTCTCAGTGTGGGACAGATCACACCAAACCTGGCAGTACATTGTGCTGAGTGCCTAGAACACATCCAGCTCCTCTTTACCCGTAGTTATATCTTATTCAAACAGTCCAAACTCTATATGAACTATTCCAACATTACCTAGTTTTAGCCTTTCTCTTGCAATTTCCCACTTGCTGGCATCATAAGGTAGACGTTCACACTGCTCATCTAAGGGGACCTCATCGGGATCCATTATGATTGACAGGTAATGGTTGGTCTTCATTTCAGAGGAACGAGGCTAGAAAACAAAGACATTGCAAAATGAAAAAGAGGATTGGGGTGTCTGTCAGCCTCATCTTGTTTGGATCAAGGGCTCCAAGTTCATTCTGTTCACAAGGCTGCGCGTTTCACTGCACAGTGGAGGGTTTGGTTAAGCTCCCTTTGGCTTTTCTATATACTGCAAGAGTTTTTAGATAAAAGAAACTCCTTCCTCTAGCTTTCCTCCCGTGTGACATACTGGTTTCTTCAATGGAATCCATGTGGGTCTCTATTAACATATGGTGTTATGACACAGGCTGTCTGCACAGTCAGGAGAAATACTTTCAGCAAGTGACTAAACACTGCTGATAAAAATAACTTTCCTTCATGATTGTGCAAAGCAAGAAGTGGCCACATGCAACAGATGGAGTTCTACTGCCAGTGTTTATTTGTTCCATATATCCCACAAAGATAGGTCATATGTGGTTAGAAATTGTGCAAGACAAGTCGTCAGGACACTGGACATTACACACTTCACAAACTGCTGACAAATTTTTAGGATTTTTTTTTATTTCTTTGGTATAATTTCTGAAAAATTTTCTCAAACCATTTGAGTCTGGAGGAATTTATAAATTGCTGGACTCAAACCCATAATTTGAAACATAAAATTTCAAATTAATTTACCAGTTTAGTTTCTCCTGAGCAAATGGATTATCCATTTCACTTGAGAAATATAAGGAAAGATGAATCTGATCTGAGTTTCCTGCAGTTCATCCATTTTGAAATATATGTTCCTTCAAAGAGCATCAAGATTGCCGTTCTCATCCACTAGACTTCTCTTGACACAGGAGTACATATCTTTCTATAGAAAAGGTCTATTGTTTGTCATAATTTCCTGTCTATTAGGTGGAATTTATGGGAAATCTGCAGAATTGAACCTGAATTAGTTGCTTTTCCTAAACTTGTGGAAGTAGGACATGGACAAAGACATACAGGTACCACAAACATACATACATAACCACATATTCTCTTTTCTATTATTTGCTTTAACTGCCTCCTAATACTTTCAACTTCCCTCCTCTACAGCTTGGAAATATGTCCTTAGTTCCTGCACTTCCAGGCATGTTTTTTGAGAAGGATATTCCTAGCTGTGCATGCCTTGATTACAAACACAACTAGGCTAAAATAACAGTAATTGACAACTGCTGTTCTAGTTCCTTTTCATCCTCCCCACACCCATAAATTTTGTCCCAAGAAGGATGGATTAATGCTTGGGAAAAAGTCAGGAGGCTTAAAGCCTGGCTCCAAAACATCCACTAAGTCTGGAAAGGACATAGATAAGTGGGCTATGAGTGGGAACAGAAACATTTGTGGTGCTCCAGAAAGGGCATTTCTAGATAGAGATGTGTGTACCAGAGTGTTCCTACCCATCGCATTAGCAGAGCTTTTAAGTGGACCCATCCCAGAAAAAGCAATAGCAATAGGAGAGAGGAAAAGTTCAGACGCTTTCCCACAGTTCTTTCTTCAGATGCACTCAATATCAAATTTTTGGCAAAAATAGAGATTTGAAGCTATATTTTCAATGATGAAAAATTGTTAAGGATATATTACGTCCCTGTGTGCATCACAGAGAGGCTTAAAAAAATGCACTTGGAGAGCATCTTTTTTTTCTCTGTTTTGGCAACGTAATTTGTATTTAAAATTTAATTCAGAGCTAATTCTAGTCATAAATCTTTGAGAGTAAGGGTTTATAAGAGAAACACAGAGAAGACCATAAACATAGACTAACACTAGCTGGAAAGGCTCATCTGGAAAGTTGCCTTAACATGTCATTTAGTTAAAGTCCCTTGTTCTACAGTGATGATGATTTTTTTATTATCTTTTAACGATCTAACAAGTTTTGGTCTCATAAAAAAAATAAAATAAAAAAAGATCTGCAACCCCTTGCTACATTTAAAGCTTACTTTTTCCCAAGATTTGCAGTCACATTATAACTTGCTTCATCATTACTGTTGAGCATTCAGTACTGGTCCCTCTTGCCTTGTAATTTCTCTTACAGCTATGAAGTTTCTCCACAGCTTCAGCTGACCTCTGTTTTCCTTTCCCCCAAACTCCCACGCCTTTCTCCTCACTAAAGCTTGCAGCAGTAGGAATGCAGGCAGAGTGACTGCTGCTGCCATCCCGCCCCGATTTGGAGGTCCAATGCTGCTTTCCCGTTGGTCAGTAGAAGTTCTTAGTACCCAGCCTAAGGTACGGGCAGGCCTTAGTGCAGATTGAGATAAAATGGTCTGTCAGGATGCAGAGGACCTTCAGCACCCATCCCTCAGCCAGCTGGGACCTGCCCAGCTGTGGTGGCTGTGAGCAGATCTCCGTGCTGCTGCGCCGTGCTACCCCGGGCTGGTGGTGGTGTGGGAGTGAGGAGAGGGGGGCACCCAGACATTTCTCAGCTCATGTCTTGCAGTGCCCCAGTACCTTCCCTCAAATCCATCTGCTCCTACAGGTCACTCTGAGATCTTCCTGCACGACTGAGGAGTTGTATTTTCTGCTTGGGAAAGCTGCCGTGGTTTAGCCTGCACACGCCACACAATGCAGACAGGGTGCTGCCAGCAAAAAGTGCTTTTAAACCATCACAGTCAGCCTTGGACAAGCAGGAGGGTCAGCTGCAGGGGCAGTTAAATTTATCATGTTGGTACAGGATCATCTGCTCTAGAGGCTGCACCATCGAAACTCCTTCAGCAAAATATCACTTTGGAAGTGATGTAATTATACCAGACACTGTGCGAACCAGACCCCAGCACATTCTGTGAAGATCTGTCATTCCCACTCACTCAGATCTTCAAAGACATTAGGATGCCAAACCCCCACAGTTTTTATAAGGGAATGAGGATGCCTTTGGTTTGAGTCAGGCACCCAAATTCTTGTGAGCCTCAGAGCCTTGTCCCCACCAGGGCTTTTCTTTTGGGCTTACTCATACTCAGCCTTGCAAGTCACAGTTCTCCAGCATCCATCAGCAGCCTGGTTATTGCACCAGGAACAAGGGTGAGCAAGTATCAAAGAATCATAGGATCACAGGGTACCCTGAATTGAAAGGGGCCCACAAGGATCATCAAAGTTCAGTTCCTGGCCTTGCACAGGACAGCCCCAAGAGTCATGCCACATGCTTGAGAGTGTTGTCTGAACACTCCTTGAACTCTGGCAGACTTGGTGCTGTCAAAGTGAAACAGAATTTTTCTTTGGTAGACTCAGCAATCCCAGCAGCCTGGGAAAAATTTTCTGACATGAGCAAAGGGCTGCCAAGCAGAGGCAGGTGCCACAGGGAGATTCCTGTCTGTTCTTACCCTCTTCAGCTTGCGAATGAAGAGGGTCAACAGGAGCCAGAACAGCGTTGCAGCCACACAGGTACAGGTCAGAGTTATCAGCTCCAGGTTTGACTTCTCTGTTATGCCTGGGAAAATCAAGTGGGAAACATATTAGAAAATGACCTGCAAACCAAGGGCACTTCATGTTATTTTTTGCCATTAAAATAAAATACCAGGAAGGACCAGCTCTTTTCAATGGGGTATTAATCTCTGTTTGGACTGGCTCACAGAGCCAAAAAAAAAAGGTCTCCTGCAGCCTCAGGAGAGGACAAGGCTGCACAGAGGGGATGGATCTGTTGAGCTTTTCCCACAGACAGTACAGTGGTGTGAGAGCTGCTGCCAAGGTGCAGGAGAAGCTCCTGGGAGGGCTTGTGCTGGTGTAGGCACCAGTGACTCCAAGTGTTACCCAGGGCATGTTGCAGTGCTGCTGCTTGGGGTTTGCTGTCCAGGACCTGATGCCTTTCCTTATCCACTTTTCAGAGAGCTCTTCCCTGCTGATGGCTGAGCCCTGCAGCCCACACCTCCATCCCAGACATGCTGTGAACCCTTCAGCCTTTACCAAAACCATCACTGGGAGTAACATGGGGATTCTCTAGAAGACTCATGATGCTGCCAGCAGGAGTCCACAAGCTCTTCTTCCCATGGCTTGGATGGATCTGATCTGTCACCTGGGGGCTCAGCCCATACACAGCTTAGTACTGGGGTCCTGAGCTTCCTTCCCACTGGGCAGAAACTCAGGACATATGGACTAGCCTTCCTCCAATCCACTGCTCCACTGGCGGGTTCTGTGCCCTCAGGCCTCCTGTCAGTCACACCAGCAGCACATGGCCAGGCCCACGGGGGAACATGGGGCCCCCTCCTTTCCCAGCAGCACCCCACAAAACCCAGATGACAGGGAGCTGGGAGAGCTCTAGAAACCAGGGAACAGATTAAGCACCAAGGGAAAAACAAAAGCGACAACAACTGAAAATGAAGCAGCAAGAAAACATGAACCTTAGAAATCTGGAAAGTATTAGAGCTCACTGACAGATCTTTAAAAAAGCCAAAATAAAACTCACTTCAGACTGCTATTTAGGGGTTTGTAAAATAGTTTCAGAGCAGTTTGTTTTGCAAATCCTGTGATCGCGTCAAAATCCCACACTTCCCACAATATGTTTTCCATCTGATTGGTAGAAAATGCAAAAAGAACCATCATATCCTCCCTCTTATTCTGATATACCCTCTAGAGAGGGTAAATGAGAGAATAAGGAAGAATGATTCTGAACATGATTTCACAGTAGTTTTGTCAACTGCACTTGCAGAGTTTCAGAGCCTGGCGGCTTGGTTACTCCTGACAAGTGAAAAAGGTATTATTGTTGTGTCTCACTGGTGAGTTTACTGGGTGGTCCAGAGGGATGTGCTGCCTGGTTTTAGGCAAAAGGCTACAAAGCTTTGTTCAGAGGATGTATTGCTTAATTGACATAATGTCTTCCCTCCCTAAAAATTATAATCAGATTTGTATTCATGGCCCGTATCTAAGGTTTCCTTGGCGTGTCCATTCTGGAGCTTTGAGAAAAAAGTTCATTGAGGAAAAACATGGCTGCATCTACAAATGGAGCTACAAAAGTCTCCAGAAATACCAAGAGATTTTTTCACAAGTATTTTTTTAAGTACTTGATTTAGATATGGAACACAATGATAGCATAAATAACACAGCCCAATGCAGCTTGCCTATTCTCTGGCATAAGGATTTCCTTTTACATACAGATAGTCTCCTCTTGCTTCTGAGAAGCACTCCTGCAGATGGCAGGTAATAGTTTCTGATATTTATTCAGCAAAACCTGGGAGGGCTGAAGCTTCACTGGTTGTCACAGCTTCATATGGCAGGACATGGAACACCCACGAGGTGCAGCCAGGCCTGGGGTGAAAGACAGCAACCCGTTAACCACTACAGTAGCTGCTCAGGAGTCAGCAAAGAGATGTGGAGGTGCTGTCTTTGAAATGTTTGAGCAAATGTAGGCAAACAGAAAGAATTTCTCTAGCTGGGCTGGGTTGTCAAATGCTAGAGTTCTAGTCTTGCTGAAAGCCTTGAAGTCAGAACTCTCTTAGTGTCTCTCAGCTGGGTAGAAAAAGGTTTCATTTGAGGCAGAACATGCAGAAACTCTCAGAAGAGCCCTTAGGATTAGCAGAGTTTAGTGAGGCTGTAAGCAGTACTAAGTCCCTTTCTCTGCCTGGTAGCTGAAGATGTCAGGCATCCCCTTACAGCCCCATCCCAGACCTTTACTCACCAGACACCTCATTACACAAAGACTTTCTGTGTGCAGGTCTGACCCATCTGCCTGACTTTGTCCCAAGCAGCAGCCCCCTTTCTCCTCCAGAGCCCCTCCAAAAGCCCCCCTGCACCACCCCATGTCTGCAGGACTGCAGAGGGGTGAGGAGGGGGCGAGTGAAGAAGTGCCACCAGCAGCAGCTTCTCTCTTTCAGTAGCAACAGAAACCACCAGAACCATGCAAGTATGCCAGGGTGAGAGCCTGGAGTAATCTGCTGATCCCTCCAATTACAAGCTCAAGCCTTTGGCTGATATGGACCTTTAGGATTTCAGCTCTAAACACCTAAGCATTTCAGTGCAGCTCAGGTGTCAGCCAGGGATAAAGCAGTGCCTGGGGCAACAACACTAATCTGCTGCACCTACAGCATCCCGCACCCCTACCCCAGTGGGATCTACCCTGCTTAATCCATGTGATCTCCCAATCACAGCACTGCAGTACTGGGATGAGTGCTCAGAGATGCTGAGGAATGTCCATCCTTGGAGGCTGTCACAACTTAGCCAGACCATTGGTGATGACTCTTATTTGAACTGAGGTTGAACTATAGACCACCAAGACTCCATTGCAATCCTCTTTAGTGGACTTCTGAGGTAGCAGGAGTCTTAGCATCCCCTGATGTCCACCTTTAATCTGGAAAACTGAAGTCATAACTCAGGCTGAACTTTGTTTGGTAGCTCTGGGAATTCCAGTTAAACTTCATAGAGAAGTTTCTGGTGACTTCAGCATGACCCAAAAGGCACAACAACTTTTTGAGATAAAAAGTCAGAAAGGGTAGGTAGGTAGGTATGTAGATAGATAGATAGATAGGTAGACAGATAGATAGATAGATAGAAAAGTTATTTAAAATAAGTCATTTAAATAAAAGCTATTTTAAAAGCTAACACAATTTTCATAGTGTCAGAATAGTTCAGTGAATACTTAATAAATGAGATGTTTTCCTTTTCATCAGCAGGATTCACATTAAGGTATCAAACTGCTGTATTCCTTGGTTTATTATATGTCCATATTTCAGTGAGCATGAGTTGTAAAAAGTACTCCCTCCTTTATCAACACATCTCCTTCAAAGCAGCACCTCTCCAACTAACTGTATCCCTGGGGCTGCAAGGGTCCTCAGTAGGGGAAGCAGGAAATGGCTTTCATGACAACTCTGCAAGCATGTTGACCCTCCCGAAAAATCTGCCCAAGAGTCTGTGTTCTCCACATGCCCAGCAGCATTTCTCCCCAGACTCCCCAGGGATACAGTCCCCTCCACCTGCTGGGTGCTCTGGCAGCCATTTGCTGTTTCTATTCTGTCCTTGCAGATTTGCTGCCTCTTCGGTTCCTCAGCCAAGAGCAAGCAGAGAAATTGCTCTGACATGCCCACAGACGTGGCCCTTCTTCTCCACAGACAGCCCAGGAATTCCTGCTTCCAAACCAAACACAGCCTGCACTTATTTAAAAACGGCCCTTTGATTCCACCATCCAGTCATCCATCTTGGACACAAAAATAACACATTGTTTTATCTGTGAGTATAAGAATGTTTTTTCAGAGGAAATAAAGAGAGCAGACAGTTTCCTTCCTGACTCATTCACAAACTGCTCTTCCAGCCTGTTAAACGTGGCCATTGACATGAGGTGCTGCTCTGTTCCCTTTTGATCTGCAGCCCCATGTTCTGAGAGTCCTGGGACAGAGGCAAGGCTTTGGTGCACACAGCAGCAGGCACAGGGCTTGTGTTTCTCAGAAAGACAAGAAAGTGGCAAAGCTTAGAGAAAGCCCCACATTCAAGCCCTGATCTTGTCCCTCCAGGCTCAGGGATGAGGTGGGAGGTTGGCATTTCCTGGCAGAGGGACGAACACTGAGCAGTGTAGGAATGAGCAAAAAAAACTCTAGTGACATCCCTTCATGTAGTAGGAAAAGAGTGGAAAGATGCTTTCCTTGATTGTAGTAGAGAAGACAAACTGTCTCTCTTTTTATCATCCAGTCTCAAAGCCATAAATTTTAATGTGGTAGACTTCATCTCCTGCTCCAGTAGAAGTCATACATGAGCATTGCTTGTGGTCCCTCAGGACACGTAATCACAGAGAAGCCTTCCTGGCTGCTCTCTTCCCTCTCCCCTGGAATAGGACATATGACTTCCTAGAAGCCATCTGACAGAATGCTTGTGGTTGTAATAAACAGACAAGCTTCCATTATGTTAAAAATCAATACAGTAATGAATTACATTGTCCAGGACTATGAATTAGTGGGATGATTTGGACAGGAGGGGCTGGCACAAGTTATTAATTTAGCTGCTACAGCAGCTGCAGAAACCTTAGTATTATCAAGGCACTTGGAGTGATTCTGCCACTCTACCATTGTGAGACCCCATCTGGAGTGCTGCATCCAGCTCTGGGGCCTCCAACGTAAGAATGATGTGGATCTTTTGGGGCGAGTCCAGAGGAGGGCCACAAAGATGACCAGAGGGCTGAAGCACCTATGGAGACAGGTTGAAACAGCTGGAATTGTTCAGCCTGGAGA
>VZUA01005242.1:0-14122 GCA_013401035.1 Horornis vulcanius
AGGTAAGTTATCCTGCTCTGTGAGAGCTGTAAGACACAGATTTACATGAATTGGATAAGTTATGAATGCTTATGAATTCCTAGGGGCATCCATTTCCTGTGGACTAGCACAGTTAAGCTTATTGCATGTTCTCTGACTGACCATTTGCATCTGCCAGCAGACTGGGAAGACACTGCTTTGACACAGTAGTGCTGCAATGGACTGAGAGGAATGCTCACCTGTGTGGGGGGCTGGTAGGAGAAATGGTCAGGATGAAGTGACATGGATATGCATCAGAGTAAAGCATAAATTAACTGAACAATTGGGTAGAAGCAGTGGATATACGCCACAGAGACAAAGGGTGAAAAATTACACAGGACCAAGGGGTGGGATGCTATCACAAAGTGGCTTGATCCCAATCACTAAGTTTTCACACACATTTTAAGCGTGCAGAGTGAACACTAAATGTCTCCTATCACAACTCTTTGCTGTTTGTTGCACTGTTTGCTGACTGGTTACAAAAAATGCAGTGCTAATCCATTAGCAGTACCCAGAAAAAAAAATATTTTGTGTCTCTGCATAAGATCTTACAGCAAATTCACATAAGCAATATGGTAAAGCTCAGAACATCTAAGACAGGTGGGCTTTTTTGCCATCTCACATTGCAGGTAGAAAGCTGAGAGATGTTAAGTACATGGATGAAGCTGCCGAGGACTGAGCACGACTCAGACCAGTAACTCCCAACTCTGACTTAGCTCAGCAAAATGAGAACCCTCCTTCCCTAATATAATGGCTTGAATGAGGAAGAAGAAAAGAAAGCTGCTTTGACCAAATTTTAATCTTAGTTTTAAATTAGAGTGAGTAGATAATGGGAATATGAAGAAATTATTAATGAATGTGTGTATGGGGGGGGAAGCAGTGAAAGAAGGTAGGCTAGGAAGAGGTGATGGGATTAAACTGATGAGATGATTTTCTACTATCTGTGACAACAAACCACCCAACAAAAGCATAAAGGAGGCACATAATGGTGTGACTGGAATAGATACACACAGGCCACAGTTCTAATCCTGCTGCCCTAAGTAACAGTGAGAGCAACAAAAACTCAGCAGTGCAGATTTACAGAACTGACAAACTGGTGGGGACTTGTTGCCTCCCAAAGCATCTAACACCACTTGCTCCTCAGGGCATTCCACCAGACAGCTGTGGGTTGCAGGCAGGGCATCGCTGCCTCGCGGGTCTCTGCACACTTTGTCACTTGGCCAGGAAAAGAAAAGAAAAAGGTCCAGACTCTGACCCAGCTGGAGAAGTACTTCACCAGATTGTACTGATGAGAATATCCAGACTGGCCAACCGACTATTATGGGAAATAAGTAGGGTTTTTCCTGCCTTTGAAGAAGAATCCTTGCCTGTCACTTTCAATTAGCCAAATTATAGCTGTCATTGTGTTCTGCAGCTCATTAAATACCAGGAGTCTTCTTCAAATAGTATGGGTAAATCAAAGAGACAGTCTTGATAAGATTCTTTCTTTTAACCAGAAAAAATACGACTTCTCTTCTATCACGACACTTCACTGAATCAAGGCTTTGTTTCATCCAACCTCATTTTTCCCCTGCATTACACCTTTCTGCTAATATCTAAGGACTTTAGTGGTTCTGTTCTCAGGAAAGAAAGAAAAATATCAAGTCAGATCAATAGATGGACAGGCATGCTGACCTCTCTCTCTTGCAGCCAGGATGTTTGAGTACTGCATAGCAGCTATCATACAAGCTTTAGTTCAAATACAGTGTATGACAGAAACACCTTTCCACCTTTCCATATTGGTCATATTTGCTTTGCTGTTTCTCTAAAGGAAATGCGTATTCAAATTTACTCAGATTGTAAACAATTCACTGTAAAGCAAGTGTTTATATACAAAAAGCACAGAAATAATCTGTAAATAAAAGACTTCCCTATTTGAATTCTGTATTAAAGTCTTACTCCAGCCATAACAACTCTTGGTAATGGATAAGTTTCAACGACTCTTCCTCTTCTTAAATATTTTATTATAGCAAGCCTTTGGGATCTTAATCAAGGGTGTGGATCCCATTGTACTCAGCACAAATCCAGAACAAAAAGATGGAGAGTTCACAGCACACATATAAGGCCAGATGGAGTGGACAATAAACAGGCGAATATATGGAACCAATGAAGTCATATTGATCTGTGTGCAATGTCCTGGTCTCAGCACCCTGGTGGCTTAGCCCTTTTCTTTTATCAGCACTATAGAAAAGCAGGGTTCTTTGAAGTTGCTAGTGAAACCAGTTAATAAAAGCCTTGTCCACACCTTCAGTAAACTCCATTAAAGCAGGAAAAGCAGCGTCAGAGAAAAGCTGGTGTTGTTCATTTCCTTAGCTGCTCAGAAAGCGGAGACAGTGCAGGGTCATAGGAGGATCACTTCAAAGGGCTGTCCATTTCGGTGGGGACAGGAATGGTCTTACTCAAAGCATGGGCACAGAAAAAGGCAGGAAGAAGGGAAAAAGGAGCCCAGAATCAAAATCAGGGAGGAAGGCTATGTGGGAGCCATCGGAGTGATGGAAGACGGACAACATATGGCAATAATATTGCAGGGGATGGAAACAAAACACTGTCTTGTTTAATGCTCAGTTGTTAACAGGGCAAAGAGCACAGAGGAGAGAGGTCAGGTGGGGCAGCACTGAACTCAACTCTTCCAGTACATTTGAATCTCAAGCAGAGAAAGAAACACAAGAAGATGTGTGCAAGGACACTAATCACAGATGCTTCTACATTGCATAAGATCCTGGGAGCAATATAGCTATGCCTATGTGGGACACTCTCGCCCATGCATCTCTGTTATTAAATACAAACATACTGTTTACTCTCTCTTTCCCTTAGAAATACTAAGACACCCTGGGGAAATACAGTTAAGCTTTTATAAAATCATCAGCATGCTGCTTGGTAATTTTATTCCCATCTAAGTCCTGCTGTGTGGTTAAAGCTGGGCCACGTGCTTCCTGTTAAAGCAGAACACTGTGTCCCACCTTGAAAGACACACCATGTCCACGTCTCCACAAACTAATAGGTCTGAAGGGGCAGCAAATCTGAGACCTACATGACACTGGGCCACTTGTTTATCAGTCTTGCAAATGTGCAAATAAGATATATGCTTGTCAATAAAACACATTTCAATCTGATTTTCTCCAGTGAAGAAAACTAAGACACACAGAAAAAGAAATGGATTTTTGGTGCCTGAATGTCTATCGCTCCATTTTCAAAATCTGCTTTTATTTATCCTCTGGTTTTCATTGATCTCTGGCAATAAACATGCCAGCTGAGAGAACCTAGTTCTAACAGACAGTTTTTCTTCCCTGTGCCAGAAGTGATTTGGTTTCCTCTATGCTTGGGAGTCTTCAGTCAGGTTGAAATATATCTCAATTCAGTGGATTATAACCAAATTAAATACAGCTTTGCTCCAAAAGATTTATTCTTTTTTAGGGTCTTCAAAATGAATTTTCATTCCTTTTTCTCTAAAACACATAGGTTTATTGACAGCATGTGTCGTTGTCTGAAATCCAACAGGTTTCTTACTGCGCCTTATGAATCCCTTCTCTCATCTTTCTCGGCCAAACATCTCCCCACCTGCCTGCGCTCTCCTTTGTCTCCTGTTTCCAGACCCAAGCCTTCCTCCATCACCCTATTGGCATGGTCATCTTCATCTAGATCTACACATCCCTGGCGTGGGACAGAACCACTCTGAACACACCTGTGAGGCCCTTACCAGTGTCCCAGAAACCCCACAGTGGTTTTCAGCTGGATTTTGTGGGCTCCTAGGCCACCTCTGGTTTGCTACTGGTGCTGAATCCCTTTTCCTAGGATGCTTTCCCCAGCTTATTTCCTCCTGAGCCTCCCTGTGCACATTTGGGTACTTTTTTTTCTGACAGAAAGCATCTCAGAGGCATCTCTCATTCCACCTGAGAAGCTGAAAATCCCTTTTACAGCATAAGAATTAATTCAGTAGGAAATCCCAAGGAGCAACCAATTTAAACATTGTTTAATTAAGGAAAAGTGCTTCTCTTACCTTAGATTTGATGCATCCAAATACCCCAAACACACAGCCAGGGGTTGAAATGCCTTGATAGGGCATACAGAGCATGCCGTATTTGCATTGTCAATACTGGCACTTCTCATGTGAAATAGTGGGAGCAGTGAGACTACTTAGTCACACTTCTCTATTTGCATACCAATACTTGTGAGTTTTAACACAAGGACTTCAGAATTTCCCCTGTGACTAAGGCACGGTGAAGCACAGGTACATGCCAGAGAGGAAATGCATGTCAAGAATATAGTTGTACCTGTGCCTGCTCCAATTGGTTGCTTTTCCCACCTGCAATGAAGCCTCCTAGCCCATCTAAACTGGGTGGGTTATGGATTCGTGGTTCAAACAGCCCAGCATATGACTTGAGTGACAAGGGGTGACTTGAACCTTGATCGAGCTTTGGTGAATCAGGAGTTAGTTGAACGTAATTAAGTATGACCTAGTCTTTACCTCATTGGAGCCAGCATCTTGAACCACAAAAGGGGATAAGGACTTGTAGAGAAGTGGTTCTCTTTGAAGCTCTGTTGACATTATTGTCTGGTTGGTTAATATTATTCATAGCATAAACTAAATTTATTTCACTTGGTAATGATGAAACAATGCATCTGTAAATAATGCTCAACACCTTATGTAAAAATATTTAACACTGAAAAAATAGCATAAAATTTTACCTTTCCTGAAATTCAACTTCCTGTCATTACAGAAATTCAATTTTTACATTGCAGTGAAGCCCCAGCAAGCAAAGCAATACAACTCTTATTAACAGGTTAGGGAAACCTTCCTATGACACGGTTTCACTTTTAAGCGGGGAACACGTTCCACTCAGAACTAAACTGCTTCCGGATATTTAACACCAGCAATCTAAATATCCTTTGATGGGGCCTAATGGGGCTTTTTGTTTGCAAATTCCCACGGCTCGAGTGAGAAAGTGAAAGCGATTTATAGTACACGCAGCCAGGTGCATTGAGTATCCCGCGCCTCTGGGGCACGTTAGATCCCAAAGTCCCGGCAGAGCCTGGCGTGGAAAGGGGTCCCTCACCTCTCGGCTAGCGGGGCCAGTGACCAGGATACCCCAATCCTGGCCTCATGGTGAGCAGTGGAAGCTGCTCACAAGGAGGAGGAGGACATGGGACCAGACGGCGGTTGTTTGGCTTGGCCGTCCTCACCTCCCGCGGCAGCCAATCTCGCTGCCAGCATCCAGTCGTTCCCACAGTAAGCCTGGTCTTAGGCTGGGATGCTTGAGTTCAGTTATTAATTTGGATGTAGCTGAAGTTTTCCTGAGAAGCTCGAGCCACGGCACGGGAAGCAGACATATTTCAGCTTTCAGCCGGGACCAAAGTGAAGCAGGATTTCTCTGGCAGGAAGGAAGAAGACAGTGGTTTTGCCTCGGGCCTGTCTCCTGACTGGATGGTGAGGGCTGGTGGCAAGGGGAGCTGGGCTCTTCACAGAAACCCATAGGAATGTCCTCGTGGAAAGCCTTCGGCTACCTAAGACACTGGGCTTGGGCTAGGTACCCTGGAAGTGAAAACAACTACTTAACAGTTTCATAACCTTCTTTATGTTCAATTGTAAAGCACTTTGTGAAAGGTGAGTTAACATTAACCCCTCTCCACAGAGAGCAGAAGCGGGCAGATGTGTCTAAAAGCACTGGGCAAATAAATGACAAAAATGTCAAGAGCAGTAGAGGCCTCTCATTCACAGGCTATGTTTGGGGAAAAAAAAATTTAAAAAAAGAATATTAAATACATGAAAGGTAACAAAAGCACATCTGTCTGTAAAATTGTTTTCATAGGATCACTGAGCTGTGACTGCAGCTGCTGTTGTTTAAGACTCTGAGCTTTGCAATGAGCTCTCCTGCCCTGAAGAGCCACATGAGAAAAAGTCATTTGGGCAGAAGGGAAGATTGCTTAGATGCTGAGAACCCGACTTCATTTTTTATTTCAGGTGACATAAACCTTCAGAGGTCTGTATCAGTTAGATCACAACTTGCTGATGAGGTGGTAAGTCACCACATTTCCATTTTGTCTAAGAGATGTAGAAGTCAAATTAGTGCTCTGCTTCATTGTTCCTTGAAGAAAGAGTATTTTGATCTGTCTCAAAAATGGAGTATCAAACCCACTGTTTCTATAAAAAATAATGAGTAGACTTATGTCCTTGCTCAAAGCCGCATAACACACAGCATGTACCACACACACAGAGCAAAAAACTCTACAAAATAAGGTAGCAGCTGAACGAATGCAAAGTAACATCAGCAATGGCTCCGAGGGAAATGCTTGTCAGTATCACTCCTAGAAGAGTCTGTGGCTGCTCTGCTCTGTTTATTACCAGAGAAGAGTTCGATGGCGGTAGAGTGAACCACGGTTTTATTTCTTGCGTAGTTCCCCTGTGGTAGTGCCTTATGTCGTCAATTCACGAGCAGAGACACCACGCTGCTCAACCTCACTGCGCCCTTGCAGCAGCAGAAGCACTCCTGGAGAACCGAAGGGATAACTTCGTTAGCTCAGCCAGCAGAGGGAACTGCTAATCTGCACTAATTGCTCACTCAGGGCTAACAGATATCCTACCAAGCTCAGTAAAAACCCAGTAAGCCATGGCACTTCACACTTTCTGCGCTGTGTCAGACTGCAGATGACCCTGCAGATTCCAGCGCCGGGATCTCCCTCCGAAACATTCCTCCAGGCCTTCATTTCCCTCCCTTTGACCTTACGGCTTTCTCCCGGAAGGAGGGTGAGCTCTCAAGCGGGTTTTGGCACAATGGCATTTCTGTTTCTTTCTGGTAAATTGAGTGCTCAGATAAATTAAAATCCTGCCTGGAACACACAAATTCTTTCCACACCCCCCCCACCACATGTCCTCTTATTCTCCTCTAGTTCTACTCCTGTCCCAGATATTTTCTGCCAAGCAGCAGCTGTACAAAGCAAGGGTTAAATCAGGTACTTCATATTTAGCCCCAACTTATCAAAGTCAGAGGCGGGTTTGACCCCCACTGACTGGCTTCAAAACCAGGCTGTGATCTTGTACCATAGGGCCCGAGCCACAATGCCACGACCAGTGCCTGGGCAGGTACTGCTCCTCCAGAGCATCCCTTGTAATTCCTTGAAGCTTTCCACAGAGGAAACACACACATAAGGTGCAACACACTCTTTCCTTAATAGCAGTTACTTCAAAAGCTCTGTGGTTATCAACAGTTAGTCAAGGCATGGCTTGGTTGCATCCTCTTCCCTGCCTTACCCCAGGCTGACAGAGTGTGCTTCCTGTCTTCCAACATGAAGTACTTCCCAGTGATATCAATTTGCTTCCAAGAGGGCAAACAAAAGCAATCCCTTATGCCATTTGTTATAGCAGTCCAGCTTGCTTTATTCATTGCTAATCCTGGTGTTTTATTTCTCCAAACTAGATTAAAAAAGGTGCTTGCAATGCCTCCTCCCTGCCAATACCTCCCATTCCAGCAGGAGCAACCTCACCAGCACAGATGCACAAGATAGAGTGGGAAATGAAAAATCCTCCATCAAATGTAAGCACTCCAAAGGGGATCCATTGGGTTGAGAACAAAGAAGGCATGCAGCATCATTAGGCAGCTTCTGGTGATCTTATATCTTGGAGGGCACTGAGCAGTGAGAGGAGCCAAAGGCAGCTCCCTCTTATGCCCATCACCTGTGGGCCACCAGCATCCTTTTCATGGCCAGGAAACAGCCAGAGCACAGCCTGTCAGCCACACCTCTGCTGCAGAGGCCATATAGAACCCCATATGGCACCTCCCTGACACCTCATTTCCTGCACCCCAAACATCCTAAGGAAAGGCTTGGATAGCTGAAGACCTGGCCTGCTGAATTCGCATTAAATCAGCAGGGGAGTCTCGTTTGCAGGAATACAATGAATTAAACTGGATGAGGTCCAGGACTCAAGTTACACTAATTATGGGTTTAAAATTAATGTAACACTAAACACCTGCTTCCTTCCAGCCTGAGAAAGATGCCTTAGAAGGGTGTTATGTCTAATTTCTTCTTTTACAGCCTTGAGAGGAAGGTGCTTTTACCATGTGAAATTAATTGCATAGGTGCCCTCCCTGGGCTCTCACATGGAAATAGGAGCTTTTGAAAAAAAGAGGGAGTGAAAAGACAACAGCTGTAAGATGAAACCCATGATAGAATAAAGGCAGCACCTTACTGAATTAATTTTACTTTTCCCTGTAATACATCCCTGGTTGGCATCCCTGCTTAACCCTTCCTTTTCCATTGCAATTTATTTTTCAAAAACCTCAAAACTTTTCCAGCCTGGATTATTTTTCTTTTTTTTTCATGTTTAAAACAGAACTAGTTACGACACACAAAAAGCTGTACAAGCTCAGGACTGATGAACCTCACCCAACCTACCTCCATCTCACACTGTCCAAGGGAGTCTGCCTCTCTCTTTTCTGAGGTACCTGTGTGGCACAGAGCCATCCTCCCTCCAACTCCAGGTACTCTTGTCCAAGCAGGGCTGTCAGCAGCCAAGCAGCAGCCTTGCCTGTGCACGGCAGCTTGGGAGCACAAGCAAAGCCACCCATACAGCATTGCAGCTGGAGAAAAAGTCTTTAGGGGTCCACATGCTCCAAAAAGGGAGCACCTGGGAACACCTTTGACTGCAGTCTGGTGATACACTTCCCAGCCATTCTGTAGCAAAGTGCATGTTCCTTCCTTTCCTACCTGGCCTGGCATGCAGGTCCCTCTCCATCTGGCTCGGCATGCAGGTCCCTCTCCATCTGGCTCGTGGTCTTTTTGAAAGGGCATGGAGGGGAGACATAACCATTGCTGCTCACCCATCTTTAAAAGTTTTGTAACTTGTGCAGAGCCATAACACTTGGGAAATCAACTCCCACTGGGACTGCCTCACAGCTTCTAAATATTATTCACCCAGAGCAGTTATCCTAGAACAGGGATTTCCAACATGTGCATGCACTGCCGTTCTTATTTCTTGCAGCACCTTGTGCTTCCTGCATTTTCAATGCTGTATTTCCAACTCCCCATGTGCTGTACTGTACCTGATGGAAGGTTCATTTCAGACATCCAAATCTTTGGGCAACTTGGAAAATAATAAAGGAAAATAATGATATATAAGAACCAACTTACTTTTCTCTTTGCTGGCTCAGTGAGCGCCTTAGTAAGGTGGGAACAGGGATCAGCCACTTAGTATTTTGAGTTTGACCAACCTGGCCTGAAAACAGCACCACTGTTGATGTCTTAGAAGTCACTGGTTCTCCATGGGGTAGTACTTAGAAATCAAAAAACATCTGGCTGTCTTGCAAGCATTTTCTTATTAAAAAAAACCCCAAACCAATAATGAGATAAATCTTCCTCATTCTGTGAGTAGGTTTTTCCCGAACTGAATAAAATCAGGTCATTGCTTCCAGCTGTGCACTAACTGTAAACACCCCTTACTCCCCCACGGCCACATTTTCAATATGTTGTGAGCCCAGAAATATGTCCTTGATAGAAAAGTCAAGCAGTCCAATGGCCATTAGTTCTGGGGGAAGGAGAGTGGGGAATCCACACTCCCTTCCATCCCAGACACTGGGATGTCTACAGCTCCAAACAGCTGCAGTAGACCAGGTGGGAAAAGGCCAGCAGCTTTTATCAGAGGAACTGACAAATTGCAGAGCCAAGAGGGAAAGAGCCCTGAGCGGCTTAACTCAGGCAAAACAGTTAAACATTTAATTTTTGTACTTGTTGATGCTATTTCAGTGCCTCAGTCTGTAACATCTGGTTGCCTTAGATACACGAGGTAACTACGGCAACTAGTTATTACAGGGAGAGGGATAAGAAATAGATCAACATTACTGAATTTGGCAGGGTCTAAAATAGCTTTTCTGTAAAGCAGAGGCAGGTGCAGAGAGTACAACAGCACCGTGGGGCAATGAAAGGCAAAGGCGGCCACAGCAGGACAACACCCTGGCATTAAGCTGCTTAAGCATCTGGATGCATTCATTACCTCTTTAGATCTCCTTGCAGCAGGATTACTGGCCAGAGTTCCAAAATACTTGGGATGCTCAAGGAGGTTGCCCAGTATTTGTATTGGAGCTATCTCCACTTTAAATGATCACATCCCCACCACCCTACCATCCCCAAACCTCTCCCCTTCAAAAACAAGAAAGGTACTAATTGTCTTCCATGGATTTCTAACTAAAGGGGGGGATATATGAGGTAAAAAGCTGCAGTGATCAGAATCACTGTGAGCCTGAACATGTCCTAAATATCAACACTTTAATGACACAACTTATACCATGCCTTTGTGATGAAATGTAGTGTAGCGCACAAAACAGATCATAACATGATGTGTAGTTCTCATTAACTGATCATTTTAGTGCTTTTCTGAAAAATTACTTAATCTGTTAGAAGATGAGCAGCTTTCAGGCTGGGAAGTCTTCCCTGCAGAAAGTCATTAAAGTGCACTGAAACACCCCAGTGACCTCCTTGCTCCAGACAGTAGGGAGGAGTGGGTGTTCCCAGATTTGAAAGTGAACCATCCAAGACTGCCAGAAAGACATGTTTGTGCCTGAAATGTCTGTCTGAATTTTTTTTTTCCTTGGCTTGCAGGAAAAACTGTGTTAATAAACCCTTAATAAAGGACTGCCTGAAAAGCTGGATCCGTGTGCTGTCTGAATATCTTTCACCAGGATTATTTCTGCACAGAAATTTTCCCTACATAGCTAGGACAAAGCCTTCATTGCATATTTGACTCAAAACTACAGACATTTACAGAAAGAAGCCAGCACCACTGTTTCATCTGATGCATTTCATTAAAAATACCTCTTAGATCAGGGTGTTACAATAGCCAACCAGCCCTGGTTCTGCAAATGAAAAGCATCATTCACTAATCCTGGCAACACTATATTCCAGACCACAAAGGGCGCTGCCTTATAATATTGTTTACATATGAAATCCGAGTGTCTAAACCAGAAAGTCCCCACCTTTTCACCTCAGCAGGCTGCTCCAGGGAAGTCTGCACAGAGTTTTGCTTCCCTTAAGATGTTTTCCTCATTAAACAGGCTAGTTGGTAACTAACATAAGTTTGTGTTTTTTCCCAGCAGATTGGCCTTTTGGAATTCTTTGCTGTCTATCTTCAGAGATGAGAACTGGTTAGATGAACAGAAATGAGATTCAGTCTCAGTAAATGTAAAGCAATACATGCGGGAGGAGTAGAGAGCATTTTCAAGCACCTTAAGGGCTCTAAACTACCTCAATTTTATAAAGTGACCCAGATGGCAATGCATAGCTCAGTAAATATCATTGCTTAACATGCAATCAAAAATGCTGACAATATATGAGGCTTAGAGAATGGGCTGCAAGTTAAAAAAAAAGAAAGAAAGAAAATGCTTTAAGACCATTTCAAATGACTGAGCACTGGGTAGACTGTGGTATAATATTGTGTATTTACTGATTAAAATATTTCAGAAAAAGTATCACAAGAGTTCATAAAGAATAGGAAGTAAGAAACCTTTCCAATTAAAGAGCAATCTGGAAGAGTGTGACTGTATTCTTTAGAAAGCAGAAAACTAGGAGAGGGCATGAGATCAAGCATGGGGAATGAGAAATTATCTGGAGATATCAAAAGCTTCTCTTTTCCCTTCTCTGTAATAGAAAGAGGGGATATTCAGCAAATTAGAATATGGGAAGCGTACAATGTCAAGAAAAGAGACACTGTTACACAGTCCATACATTTTAAAAAGCTGTGGAAATTGCTGTGAAAGCAGTCTAGGAGGTTACTGCCTGGATACCCTTTCCTATTTGGTACCTGCACTGCAGACACTGGAAGGACCATGTGCTGGCTCTCTGGTCACTCCTCCATACTGGCTGAAACCTTAGCTTGAAAGAAACCTGAATGAAAGTGGCCACGTAGCAAGATGTATGAGGTCTGGCAGCTGGGAGCTGGGGCACACGCTCCACTCCACTTCATTATGGGGCTGAAAGCCAGCAACAGAGAGGCAGTAACAAGTATGTGATGAAACAGAGCTGCAGCTGCTGGCTCAGCAAATATAGGTCAGAGCTACAAAACCTTAATCTATGGAGGAAGCGTGAATGTCAGAAACATAATCAGATTCAAGCAGGATTACAAGTTGTGTGGCTAACCAGAGCCCTAGGAGTTCACCTAAATTAACTGATAGAGAATTTATCTCTTTCTGTGTAGATGCAAATGGAACTAAGCAGCAAGACCTTCTGAAAACACAGTGACCTTGTCTGAAACTTTAGAAAAATTGCAAACTTTTCCCATCCAGCAGGCAACATAGTTCCAGGACCTTTCAACAGCAGTGCTGCGAGCTCACCTCTGCAGTCTGCTGTTCATGCACTGTTAGCTGGGGGGTGTTTGAAATGGGAGGGCGGGTAGAGGAATGGAGTCACAACACCACAGCTCGGCATAGAGGAGCAAGTCATTGTTTTGGGGGACACGATCCACCCGAATATTGGTGCATCGCTGTATGCTAAACAAGGGTGTGTATATGTGTTAAACAGTGAACATCACTGTGTGCTAAATAGAAAACAGAGAAGCAACCTAAAGTGAGACTGAATTTAGTCAGATAGCTTTTTACCTGTGGAGAAGTTCCCTTTTGACAAGTCAAACCCATCTTTAGAGCTTTATTCCTTGTAAAACTGTTGGAAGTTGTTGCCTCACTGTCACCAAATTACCTGTTAATGTTGCAGCCACTGAGGCAGGAGGACTGGCAAAGGCAGGTTTCCTGCTGTGGGCAGGAGAGGTAGAAGGGCTGTTAGCAAAGCAGGTGCTTGGAGGAGGAGCAAAAATGTCAGGTGAGGAAACATGATGACACCTACTCAGAATATAAAATATGGGCTTCAGTTTTGTGAGGTTTTTCCAAGAGTATTTGTCCCCACATGTGCCATTATTTATGTGTGGGTCAGTCACACAGTCACAGTCCTAGGTGCAGGACCCCTAATGAATCCAATGAGAAAGTCACGTTTGGGCTGCTTGCAGAATCCAGGAGTCCTATGTTGCACGTAACATCTTTGTTACTTTGACAGCCTTAGGAGGGGATAAGCTGCTCTAATCAGACATCCCTTTCGGGAGGGAAAAGAGACCCTTCAAGTCTTGCTCTTTGCAGACATGCGTCTTTCTCATTGTCAATCTGAAAAGTGACATGGATTCTTTTCTCTGTGGCCGAACCACAGTTACTTAATTTGTAGCCACTGGAGCCTATGGCAAAAACTTTTGAGAAAAGAAGCCAAGATTTTCACAGCTGATTTTAGACCAAGAATGAGGACAGGCAGAAGAAGACCTAAGTCTACTCAAAGTGGAGTGAACAAGGTCCATGGGATGAGGGTTTAAGCCCTCTCAAGGAGCAGGGTGAAGTAAGGCTATACCCCCAAGATTAGGCTCTTCTTTATAGTGCCATACGTGGTTTGAACTCTACCCACCTTTGGTCATTCTCTGATATTTGGGACATTAAGCCCTACTTTACACAGGCAGAAGAGCAGCCTGGGCTTTGTGTGATGGGACCTGCGTTCCCAGATGGGACTGGATGATTGAGATTGGATTGAACACAAAGAAACCAAGCAGACTCCGCCATGGCCACTAAGGTTCTGAGGGTCACCAGCCTCCCGTGAGACACCAAATGTTTCACCTCAGATGAGTCAGGTAGTGGGAAAAGATGTTCAGCCAGAAGATCTTTCTGGCACTTTTGTCTTTAAGTCTGTATGCATGTAACTTTGGGGGAAACAGAGAAAAAAAAATCTTTTCGAATTTATGCTTTTTCTTTGGAGTTGTATTCCATGTATTTCCTATACACTCTTAATATTACTTATCAGCATTGCAATACAACATTCATTCTTTAACCAACCATGCAATGCCTCTGCTTTGTTAAAAGCAAACCCAAATCTCTTTGTGTTGTTTTTGATAAAGTTTGAATCTGTTCACAAATATTCTACTATTTTTTAACAGTGTGTGATTGCTACTAGTGAAATTAAAGACTATCAAGATATTACTACGCTGCCAATATTTGCTTTAAAATGTAACTTTTTGTAGTACCTGTGTTACATTTCCATGCTTTTTTTTTGGGGGGGG